>CM062818.1:1275145689-1275298189 GCA_031772625.1 Pinus tabuliformis | reverse complement strand
CTCAGGAATTATGCAAGAAAATAGGGGGCTTGGTGAGTAAATAATTGGCTAAGTGTTGGACAGAGTTTTTCATTGAGCAGAGAGAACAATTATTCTTTTGTAGGTTGAGCTCAAAGATGGATCTAGCAATTGTAATAGATTCTCTATTCATCTGATGAATGCAAACATGCTTGAGGGGTTTTTCCTAGTTGGGTTCCCCTAGAAATCACCGTGTATTTGTGGTTTTTCTTATTGCATGTCTATGCATGTTGTTATAAATTGTGAATTTCGTTCCGCATATTAGTAGAGTATAATTGTGTCTCATGATTTTAGATTAAATTTCTTGAGAAGTTGTAATTCTATAAAATTTCTACAAAAGGAGGAAAGGAAATCAACATTCTTCATCAACAGACATTGATGAACATCCAAAGAAATCCAAAGGTGACAAAGATTTATTTTAATTTTCTACTCTAACAAGTTCTATCACAGACGATGATGATACGTGGTTGGTGGAATAGTGGTGCTTCAATACATATGATAGGGGATCAGGGAAATCTATCTAGCATGATGGAAAGAAGATTATCACAAAGGGTAGAGCTTGGAGACAACCACAACTATGCAGTCAAAGGAATTGGGAAGGCATCCATTGAGATTGAATCTAGTAACAATGTTCATCTCAACAATGTTCTTTACGTGTTAGCTTTGAAAAGGGATTTAGTCTCTATTTCATGTTTAGAATATAAAGGAGATAGAGTAGCATTTGTTGATGGCAAAGTGCTTGTATGGCCCAAGGGCTTTAGTATAGATGATGTTGGAATTATTGGAATTAATTAAAGAAGATTGTATAAACTCTTGGGTCAACTAACTCAAGCTTTAGTATATGATGAAATCAATCCATGTGAACTATGGCATAGGAGATATGCTCATTGTCATTATAGAGCCTTGATTACTTTAAATCAAATCATTTCAGGTGTTCCTAAATTTCAGATAGAACATGAAGGTGAATGTAAAGGTTGTGCACTTGGAAAGAACGTCAATAAGTCATTTCCAAGAAGTGATAGTAGGTTCAAAGAAATTTAGGATCTAATTCATTATGATGTATGTGGTCCTATGTCAGTGAAATCACTTAGAGGCTCTTTATACTATGTAACTTTTATTGATGACTTCTCAAATAAAACATCATGAAGACCAAGGATGAAATCTTCACCAAGTTTCAAGAATTTAAGGCTGAAGTTGAAAACTTTATAGGAAAGAAGATCAATATTTTAAGGTTGACAATGGAGAGGAATACACTTCAAAATAATTTATTGCCTTTTGTAAAGAAGATGGGATAAAGAGGGAGCTCATAGTCCCCTATAATCCTCAACCAAAAGTAGCGACAAAAATAAAGAACATGTCCATTGAATAATATATTAAGGCTATGATGCATGATCAAGATTTTCTTATGTTCTTATGGGGAGAAGCATTTTTAGTAGTTATATACATTTAGAATAGAAATCCTCATTGAATTCTGGAAAATATGTGTTCTGAAGAAGCATTCACTAGACTAAAGCCAAAGGTTGGGCGTTTTAGAATCTTTGGCTGCCCAGTTTACATTCATGTTCCCAAGGATAAGAGGAACAATCTAGAACCACCAGGAAAGAAAGTAATATTTGTTGGTTATAGTGAATCATCAAAGGATTATAGAATCTACATTCTAGGGCAGCAGTAGGTTGAGGTTAGCAGAGATGTTACCTTTGATGAGAAGGTCACATATTGGAAGTCTAAAGAAGTTTCAATGGAATCCAACAATGGGGAAGAACACAGAGCTTCTAAGGAAGAAGGTTCAAGTCCTAAAGAACATCTTGTAGAGCCAGAAGGGCCTTGTGAACCTAGAGAACTAGTTTTTGTTCATGAGATCAGGAAAAGAATCGCATGGATTAGATCTACCTTGCAAAAAGCAGAAGGACATGCAACTCCACATGGAACATCCAGAGAAAGTAAGAGACCTAAAAGGTTCTCTAGTTATGAAACTCTTATGAATAATCTCATTGATGTAGAACCTTCCACTTATGAAGAAGAAACTAGCCAACAAGTGTGGAAGGATGCTATGATTGAAGAATACCAATTCATTATGAAGAATGATGTATGAGAGATTGTGTCGAGACCTAAATGGAAGTTAGTGGTGGCTTCCAAATGGATATATAAGATCAAGCATGCAACAACTGGTAGTATTGACAAATAAAACACACAATTTATGGCTAGAGGGTTCTCCCAAAAACAGGGAGAGGACTATGATGAGGCGTTTGCTCCAGTCGCCAGGTGTTGAGCCTCTCATTATTAAATATAAGAGAGAGTTAGCCTCTGAGTTTGACATGAAGGATCTTGGCTTAAGCATTATTACTTGGGTCTAGAAGTCTGGAAAAAGCACAAGGAAATCTTCCTTGGTTAAGGGAAGTACATTATCAAGATCCTTCAAAAGTTTGACATGATGGATTGTAAATCCATGGAAACTCCCATGGTGAATAATTTAAAGAAGTTTAAAGACTTTGAGTCTGATTTGGTATATCCATCCATATGCCGAAAGTTTAGTATCGTGTTGATGTATTTGGTTAATACGGGGTCAGACATTTTCTTTGCAGTAAACACGTTGAGCTAGTTCTAGGTAGAACCAAGACATGAACATTGGATTGCAGCAAAGCACATATTCAGATATATACATGGTACAATAAAATATGATTTGAGATATGTCTCAAAAAATTATGTACAGTCACAAGAATATACAGATTCTAATTGGGTAAGCAGTGCAGATGCCAGGAAGAGTACTTCAGGAGGATTCAGTTTGGGATCTTCTATGATTTATTGGATGAGCATGAAGCAGAAATCTATCACATTCAACACTGCAAAAGCAAAGTATGTCACAAAAAATGAAGCTTGTACTAAAGTAGTGTGGCTTCAAAAGTTGTTTTCAAGATTGTTTGATTAGGATTTGGAATCGTCCGTGATATATTATGACAATCAAAGATGTGTGAAGATTTCAAAGAACCTCTTGTTCCATGACAGGTCGAGGCACGTCAAAATCGAGTACCATTACATCTGTAACATGGTATAGAAGGGAGAAGTGAAGCTCGAGTACATCTCCATTGATGACTAGAAAACTGATATTTTCACAAAGCCTCTGTCCAGAGTGAAGTTCATATACTTCAAGGACAAGCTTTGGCTTGTGGATATCCCCCCTCTCGTTGAGAGGGAGTGTTGATATGATAACATGATGGACATTCATTCTCCCTATGTCAAATATGTTTACTAGTTGGGGAGAATGGTCCTAGAAGCCCAATATCACTCAGTTGAGTGCGTGGCTTTCAATATTAGGCTTAGTATCTCCAGATAGGATGATGAGCTCATTTAGCATTGAGCCCAATTACTCATGTAGAATGTGGCCTTTAGATTTTCACCAAGGGGTCAGAGGTATCAACCTAGAGAATGGTGAACCAAGACTAGTATCGGAGCAGCGACCAATATTATGGGTTTGTGGTTCCAACCAGAGTTATGATGACTAGTTGATGCTAAATGTTATGCTATGTGTCAGGAGTATCGACTAGGATTATGGGTTAGTGGCACCGCATAGTTGTGGCAACTAATTCATGTTGATGTTACCCTATGTCAAAGTTGCTGACTAGGTTGATGATGATTTTTATAACCTTTTCTTAGAGAAATTTGTCAACTTGAGAACATCTAAGACAATCATCATGAATACCTCCCTAGTTAAGAGGGAGTGTTGAATTTTTGTTACTATGGTTAGTCTTCATAATGCATATTTTAGCTGTTGATGTATTTATATTGATTAATGTGTTATCACTCAGAACTTTCTCAAGGTTAAAGAAAGAAATTTCCGAGGTAACCATAAACCTAATCTTTTAGACTCGGCTTCTAGCCAACCTAAGTCCAAAGAGGGCTCTCTCTTTATAATTTAACTTTGTTTTGGGTGGGATTTTAGGCTAGTTCTTAGTGCTCAAGAGGTTTGATTTTGATTGGTTGAATTCTGGGAACAGATGGGCAGAGAAAGCCTTCAAGCCATTGGGCTATGGAGTCAATCAAAGAGTGGCTTAACTGAATCAGATCAATTGCTAAAGGAGGAGTTCACAGGGTAGGCTAGCACAACAAAAAGCAAATTTGTAGGTTCAAATGGATGAGGTAGTCCTAACCAGGGTAAAAGGGCAATGAAGAATCCTTAAACCGGGATCAAGATGAAGAAAAGAAGGATGATCAGTAGTAAAGGGAAACTAAGAATCCTTTACTATGGACCAAAGGGGGGGGAAACTACGGAAGTAAGGGAGCAATTAAGAATTCCCAGATTAAGATAGTTTAGTAGAAAACACTGAGAAAGTAAACAGTCAAGATAGAGAGCATTAAAGCTAATTCTAAAATATCATTCCTTGTTTACTATTCAGATTTCATATATAAAACATGTGAATATTTATAACATGAAGAGATAACAACAATAAACATGAAGAGATAATACTTATTTGATTTCCACTGTGCACAAGAATCTTGTGAAATGTCTTTAACTTTATTGCATGATCCAACAAGCCAATCCAATCTTGAATACAATAGCTCTTTAGCTTGATATGAAATGTCTACAGAAATGTCTTTGAATCCACCCAAAATACTTCAAATGAAGAAGTATTTATACAAATTCTAAACTGAAATATCTTGAAAAAATATCAAGATTGGTTTTACAAATATCTCAAACTGTTTTACATTAATAGAAATTAAATAAAGGAAATTCAAAACTAATGAATCTAATTAGCACTATTTTTATGGATTTATGGTGAGAAAGAAGAGAAAGTCGAATTTGATAGCAACTCTTAATTGATGATGAGGCATCCCAGTCACTAACTGCCTCCTTCCTTTGTGTATTTTGCCCCAGAAATTATGCAAACTTAAGGTCCAATGGCACGCTTTTATATCTCAATCCGAGCTATATATGTAAAAAGTGAAAGAGGTTATTTTAGATAAGAATTTTTTGGAGATAAAACTCTCTCCGTTTCCCAAAATTCAGCTCCAGTTGTTCAAAATATTCTTTGCAAAAAGATGTCAAAAACAAGACTTTGCACAAACTTAAAAATAGGCTGTGATGACATGCACTTATCTCACTTTTGGTAATGCATGTGTAAAAAGTGAGATAGGTTTTTTTATATTGGCCCGTTAGGAACAAAAACCTCCTTCAGTTTCACAAAATACATCTTTTATTATTCACACTAGTTTATGTAAAACTATGACTTAAACAGGAAATTTCTGAAGAATGTACCATTTCTACTCTGATTTCATCTTTTAACCTTAAATTTCTTTTAACTGTTTTTCACTTTTACTTTGGATAAAATTAATTGTTTCTGGTGAAAGTGTTTTCATCTCTGTTTAACCCTTAATGCCTCCATGTTTACTTTCACTGTTTACTATTTACTGTTTACTTTTACTGCTCTGTTTTTTCATCTGTCTTCACTTTGACATGAATCTATATGCTCTGTAGCTATCTTCCCTGCTGTTTATCTTCATGCTAGCTGATTTACTTGACTTGGTCTTCAATCTGATATTATTTAACCCTTATACACTTTGATTGTTCTTTACTGTGTTCTTTTACCTTCACTGTATATTTTAGGTTTTTTTACTGTCTATTTCAACAATAAATCATTTAATTTCATGTTTCCTCTGCTTGTCTTTTAACTGTATGTTTTATTTTCCATCTCTGTTTGAATAGATTTGATAACAATCTCGGAGTAAACAGGTCTTATGACTAGTATTAAGACTATTTATCCAAGGTTGCAGTCTTCTGATCGCTTGTAAAATAAAACAAACTATTAGGAAAACGTTGGGTTGACAGGGAGGGTCATTAATGGATTTATCGAGCTTTATAGGTCTATGGAGTGAGTCCAAAGTGATTTTGGGAGGTAAACCATGCTTGAATTGGTTAGCAGAGGCTTCAGGTGGAGCAGAAGGGTTTCATAAGTTTACACAGTAGAATGGGCGAAGGGCGAGAAAACCTGGGTTCTTGGGGTTTGAACTTTAACGGGCAAACTTTTAAAATATGGCGTGAACTGAACAGTAGACGATTTGTCGCATAGTGGGCGGGCGGTAAGCGGTTTGTTTCACACAACTTTTGGGCGCTTGGCGGTATTGGGGGGAGGTGGCCTGATGCCATTCATCGAGCGCCACGTAGCATTGGGGCCCAACAGGAAACCACCCATATCGGGCGGGTAAAGGTTGGTCTTCGAAGGCCTTGCGAAATCAATAGGATCATTAGATTTGACAGGGGAAGATCAGGCGGTGGTCGGTTCATGAAGATGTACGAACGATAGTGGGGGGGGGCTCGATGAGGGTTTAAAAATGGCGGGTTTTAATTAATCACGGATTATGGTGGATTGAGGGCATCCAGGATGATTTCATTGGCGGATGGTTTGACTTGTAATTAACCACGGATTGATTACTTATGTTGGGTTTTATTCATAAAGTTTATATTTCAAACTTTCAGGGTGGGGTATTAATATAAGGGTTTTATTGATATATATACGGGAAGGGTTTATATTTCTTTTTGGGATTTAATACATATATAAATGTTAGAAATCAATATGAAGATGGGGGAGAATGGGTTTTAGCGCTAAGTGTAATGTATCTAATTCATTTGCTTTTCATAAACACATTGTAACTTAGGATAAAAAGGTAATTTTTGAGGGTTTTTTAGGAAAAAGGGTTTACATGGGAGTAATTGCTTTATCTTAGGAAAATAGAGTTTAAACCTTAGGAAAAGGGGTTTTATGAGGGGAATGAGGGGGAGTGAAGAGGGGTAAATGTTTATGAGGGGATTTTTTGTACTTAAGGTCTATAAGTCATTAGGCCGAGGGTCCAGTCCTTCTAGAAGTCAGAGAAATGCTCAGAGCCCCTTTTTCTTAAGATTTCAGGTACTTAAGACTTTTCTTGAAAATTAGTTAAGTGAAAAGTGTAATGAGTGAGGGAGGTTAATCAATTTGAATTTGTGGATTTGATACATGCCCAATTATTATCCATACTTGGAACTTTGATGATGAAGGTGATCAACATGCTTTTATCTAACAATCATCACAATTCTGCAACCATTATTCTACTTACCTATCTACTCATCCTACCATTTTTACTTCTCTTTATTAGGGTGCACTTAAGCTGGAAAGCCCTTATAAAAACCTTTTTATTTGTTTTTACAATGGTATTCTAACTAAGTCTAACCTTATTACATCCAAGGGCTCAGATTAAACAGTTGAGCTCCTTTTATTCACTCTACCTAATCTAATTATCTGCCAAGGTTAAACAGTTTGGTTAGATTTTAATTCTCTTTCTATCAACATGAAATTTAAAACATGAAATAACCAAGATTAAATTGTTTGATTACCATGGATTGTGGCATGAATAACAAGTTGCACACAATCATTATTATATAGAAAAGTAAATAGTAGTGGCATTTGGACTTGCACACTTTCATGGTCTTTTTGTTTTTGGGGTTCGTATTTTCATTGACCTTTTTTATTCTTTTTGCCCTTTGATTTTACTTTTAGGGCATACCCTCTTTACATTTTTTAATTTTTATAATATGGAAAACATTTGCAGAAAGAAAAGGTATGTACATATTACAGGTTTAATCTCAGTCATTCAAAAATTATGACTCCTATTGGTATAGGAACCTAACACAATGTAAAGCATGCTCTTCATGCTAGAGTCAAAAGAAAAATTTGGTTTTTTGAGTCATGTCCTTATGGAATTTTAAAAGAACAAATTTGAATTTCTGAAACTAAAATTTTGACTCTAAAATTAGTCAAGTCAGCCCTCCTCCAAGTCAATTCGGCCTAGGTAGTGGAGACACCCATTTGACCCAGTTGATCACAATATAAACACATTCAACCTTCTCCTCTAAGGCAACAATTAAATCTCTCTCAAGCAAGAATATTCTAGGCATTCAAGCGAAGGAAAAGAAGGAAAAGGAGGATGGAAAAAAAGATTAATTTCATCCCTTTCACTCTTTGTCTAGATCGAACATGTGAAGTATATCTCTCTCTCCAACTCGTAGAAGTTTATAGACAATTTGCAGTTGCAGGGCCGAATTTTTCTGGGAAATTGCAGGACCAAATTTTTTTGGGCAATTGTAGGACCAAAATTATGGGTTTCTAGGCAGTTACTAGGAGGCTGAATTTCAGCCTAGGGCATAACAAGAAGGCTGAATTATTGGGGTAGATTAGAGGCTTGACTTGGAGGTTGTTGACCAGGTTTGGCCATAGATTTGTTGAAGTCAAGTTTGACCTAGTTGTTGACTAGACGTTCTAGGTGTGTTTCTTGTTGAAAAGAAGAATTTCTCTATTCAAAAGTTTGTTGGGTTTTTCTCCCTAGTGGGTTTTCCTAGGGTAAATCTTGTGTTCTCTTTGTACATTATGATCTCTACTTCCTATTGTTTTTATATGGTTGAATTTATGAAGTATATTCTTAATGATATGCTAGAAAAATTAAAAGAAGATCAACATCATTAGAAGTAATTATCAATTTTCAGAAATATCGTGCTTGTATCTATTGCACTAGAAAAATCAACAAAAGGTAATCATTGGTTTTCAATGTTATGAAATTTAGCTTTAGATGTTATGGAAGATTACAATCTTCCACATTCAGGTCCTATCAAAAATCACTACCAAATTGACTTTGTTTAATTGGTCTTGAAGAAAAGCACGATGAGAATAGAGAATAAATCATGAAGCTAACTCAAAGGAATAATGAATCACTTAAGAAATTTTTATCCTTGTCAGTTGAATATAATTAAGTTATTGCACACTTCTTTTCCAAATATATGGAAAATAAGTCAAAAATCAAAATAATAATCTATCAATGTCAAATTTCTTTAGGCAATATGAATCCTCCACATATATCTCTTATAACCAAGATTTCCAATCAATAGGAGAGCTATCTTAAAGGAAAGAACGGTGAAAAGAAATGACTTCCTCTTCTTGAGGAGCGATCTATGGATAAGGATTATTTTCTAGGAAATAAAGATAGATGCAAATCACTGGAAGATCTGAAGAGTAATCATCTACATAAAGAGATTAAACAAAGGAAATGGATTTTTGACTCTTTGGCTAAAGAGACTATAATTTTTTGTCAATTGTTGAATTATCTTTCTTAGGAATGCATTTTCTTGAAAGGCTTTTTGCTTTATAATTTATTTTTTGGTATTGACTTTGTATTTTAACTTAAACAATATATTTTAATGGCATTTCAATTGAACTATGAAGTGATATGTTTTTGAGGCATAAAACTATAACTTTTGTAGTTATGTGAAGTATGTATCTATTTATATTTTACTTTTTCATGTATAATTTCTTAGCCTAAAATTATATGTTTCAATATATGTAATTATTAAATACAAGTAAACATATTGTATTTTTTAGATAACTATTTACGTGAAAAAAAAACAATATCTATTTATGTGCTTTATATCTTTTTGTTTGTTTGTCAAGTTGTCTAAGTTTTCCAGAGATTACATTAAGATTGATTCGTGGCTTGAGAAACCGCAACCCAATGGCATCTAAGTTGTCAAAATCACTCGGGGATCGCACTTGGCTTGGGCCACACCAACCCTTAACATGGCCACAGAGTTTTGAATCAGTGACCTTCACATCACTGAGTGACTTAACAATACACCCCATCACAGTCTATTCTACACCTTGTGGGATATGTGCTTTATATGCTATTTAATAAATGAATTCTTTCTTTATTTGACAACAAATAATATATCTTGTTTTTGATATTATTTAGTTGATCCTAATCATGGTAGTTAATTATATATATTAGCAATTAGATTACATTTATTCATTTTAGAATAGATTATAGCTTATATTAGTTTGTTTTCATTCCTTTGGATTGACATCAATTCATTCCAAACTTTTTAGTCACAACCAAGCCCACAAACTATAGAATATTGCCATAGAAAATAAGTATATTCCTAATTGGGTTAATTGCGTGATATTCCTTATTACTATTGGCAAGATTTTTTCTAGGAATCAACACCACTATAAATTTGTATTTAAAAGAACCATTAGAGTACAATGGATATTGAACATCATGATAATCCTAATTCAATTCAATCACCCACAATTAATTCACCATTTTTTTTAAAATCTACATCATCCTCTTCTTGACCCAGTGCAAAAATTGCAATAGATACAACCAAACAAAAAATCACCAATTGGACATGGAAGAATTAATAAATCACGAAATTTTCATCAAAGACACTAAGATGGAAGAAAACATGTTCACAATGTTTTAGAAGAACATGTCGTTTGACATGAGATGTTAACATTTCTCTATGTACATCATTAGAATATAATTCACTAACTATATAAGGTATAATAGATCTAATTTTATAAAAATTATGAAACCATTTACATTTAAAATATACACATCTAAAGAACTTTTAGTCCAACTCAATTATCTCCTAAATGATGACAACAAAATCAATTATACTTCTATTGGGCTTGTATCTCTTGAACTTGCATGACTTGTTTTAACAAATGAAACAAGCATTCCATAATAACGTGTTTATTTGCCATGATTGACACTGTCCACTTTAAGATGATGATCATATGCTTACATCACAAGGTATGTTTGTGCCTTCATGCATAGATAAATATGCAAATTAAAAACTAATAATAATTCTTAAACTTGTCTTGATACATGGACAATTTGATTCAAAAATATGTATTTAATATCAAAATCCATTACACATAGTCATGTGACATGCAATTTCTATGTTGAATGCATCTAATTCATTTTCTTTGTTATTTAGACCTAATTTATAAATTTGCTTCTTCACCCATTTGTTTGTGCACTACACAGGCCATTGATCATGTAATTATTTAGGGAGTTTGACATGAGGGTTTGGGCTTCTAAATGATTTTATGTCTTTCATTGTTTTTTTATAGATCTCTCATAACACATAGTGACCCATTTCCAGGTAGCCTCCACATTAATAATATGTTCTTTCTATCTCATTTATCTTCGTTTAAAATGTCAATAAACACCCAATATTATTCAATTTTAACAAGGAAATAAATATTCATTATCAACTGGGAGTAGCTCAAGTGGGCGTGAGGAAAAATTGTTGCCCGTCCCACTTTGGTTCAAATCCCACTTTATGACATGTTTTCTCTTGGTGAGCCAATTATTGAGGAGCCATATATGATATATCCATGGGTTTTACTGGCCTAGTCTTATAACCTAAAGAATCTAACATTTATATTAGGTAGCATCCTTGGAATGAGGGAAAGTGCTTGGGAGGTTTCCCTTATAATATGTTATTTTGAAAATAATAGTTATAGACTCATATATATGCCAAATAAGTATATTAGCTCTCATAACCTATCTTTCTCCATTTGTTTTGAGTTTCTCTCCTTTCATTCACTCTTAATTACGATCACTAATCCACATGATTAGAGCATATACATGTATTTGTTTTAGAAACTCAAACATAAAAGAGAAAGAATCAATAACAATGTACCATTTTCTCATGCACCCTTTAGGACATTTTCATTCCCTTAAAGTCCCTCACGTGTTCTCATCTACTTCTATAGAAAGAACATCCATATTTAACTGACCAAATTAGCTAATAGGATGTATTTGACCAAATGTACTAAAATATTAACCAAAGTTTCCATACAAATAGTAGTAAACCCTTTCTAAAAATTTCAAATAATTAGCCCTCGAGGTGTATATTAACTGGTGATAGAGTGCAATATTAAGGCACTCCTTATGATGCCACTAGTTCAAGCCTCGACTAGCATCATTTGCTCTGTGTGGGTTCGCCTAGGTACACTTAGAGGTTATAGTGGTACTGATCAAAATCAATGTTGTGTCATGCAAGTATGAACCCACCCCAGTTGGCAATTATGTTAGATACCAAAAATAATAATAAATAAATAAATAGAATAAGATAAAAATAAAAAACAAATAATTTATACTATATCATTGTGCTATCTAAGGATGCTTATGACATGTATATCTTTGGATGTGATATGCCAAAAGTCATTGAGACAACATCAATTACTATAGATATTTATAATCATTTGATGCCATGACAAAAACCTTACGTGAGACTAGTGCATCCACGTATACTTATCGACAGAGATATGTTGAACACATGCATCCTCAAATCAATTAGATGGTAATTATATTACGATGGTTGGGGTCATATTAAGTATTTTATACTAGTTTATATCACAACTACATTAGTAATATGTAACTTTAATAAATTATGGTGAATAGGTGTCCTAATACTCGTCAACTAAACAACAACAATGAATGCTTTTCTCAATTAAGAATTGTATCATGTTGGTGTTTTAATTGTATTTGTTTCCTTCTTCATGAGCTTTAAGTCATCCTTAGACAATATCAATGGTGAAACATGATAATTTTTCTAGCCATCCACATTCATTATTTCTTTTTTCTCGTCAATTTTTATTTACCTTTAACACAATTAGATCACTTCTAAAAACATTTGTATCTTTGCTAGTGGAAGTAATATGTTTCCGATTGACACATTCTTGAATAGGTGCATTAGATCTAAGAAATGTCCCACTTTAAGTTATATAGGCACACACACACACACACACACACACACACACATATATATAGAGAGTCACGTGACACGAGATCGATTCCAACTGCTATCACTATAACCTCTAGGTTCCTACATATGCTCCTTTTGTAGGCACAAGTGAATCAAGGGGATTTGAACCTTGAAGCTCCTCACACATAACACTTCATTTTCACGACCATCGCTAATTGAGGTACCCCATGGGGGAAAAATTGTATGCCTCATATTACCCAAGACAAAACTTTATTATTGTATTTGAATTAATCATGGCATGAGCATGGGTATAGTCAACCCATTAAAGAAATTTATAAGAATAAGTTCATCTCACATTTGGTTGTATCATAGGCGACCTTGCCTCTTACTCCAAGGTTAGGTTCACCTCCATGAGGCTCTCTCTCTCTTATTCAGATCCAACATATTAAGTATGATGTATTTCAATCATACATTTTTTCTCCCATCTCACACATCAAGGGGCATCTATAATCATTCCATTTCATCTGCTTAGGTAAATGAAAGGGTTTTCATTGAAATCATCAATTATGTTTATATAATGATACAATTAAGCCAACGAAACATCACATTATAAGAAAGGGTTGAATTATATATGGAGAAACACAATCAAACCATGTAGTTGACTAAATTTAGGACTACACGACACCTCATTTCTATAGTTTGTGAAGTCTTTGTGAGTAGTGTTGAAATTTGTAACTAGGTTCGGTCTTCATAAATATATTTGAGATGTACTTATCAAAAGAACGAAGAAAATATTTTTATTATTAATACAATGACTTATTAAAGCATGGGTTTCATGCTTGGGTCATCATGTTTTAGGTCAAAGTCCCCATTGAGGACTTCTAGGATTTATTCTGAGTCATTAGAGTCATTGTACATTTAAAGATACACTTCTTGGGCTTTTGGGTCGTGTAAAAAGAATTATTTTTGAGTCAAAAATGAATTTAGTCTCCTCCACACTAAGTCAGCCTCAAGAAGATCAAGTCAACCTCAAGACAAGTAATTCAAACTCACAGAAGGGCTATAAATACAAGGAGCTCTAATTCATTTGGAGCATCTCATTCTTTCTCACATAGTTCGATCTCTAAAGCTGGAAGTTGGAAAAGTGTGAAATTGTTTAAGGGCTGGAAAAGGAGTTGAAAAGAGGTGCGAGTTTCTGGAGGAAGATAGAAGGCCTTAAAACCAAAAATTTGGGACAAATCTCACTCAATTCCAAGGTGTATCAAGGGAGATCGAAGTTCTCCAAGTTTGGTTGAAGCTGCTGCTGCTACTGCTGTTGGGTCGAAGCTGCTACTAGGTCAAAGATATGCTAATACTGCTAGGTCAAAGTTTCTTATGAAGGGTTTTCAACCACAAGAAGGATTGAGGGCTGACTTGGTCTGGAGGGAATCTCTGTCTGGGTCTAGAGTCTTGGATTATCTCGAGAAACTATTGCAGGAAGAATTGTTGACTAGGTTTTTCCCTAGATAGGGGTTTTTCCATGGCTATACGCCTACTTGGGAACAGCTTGTCCACAACAAGCACAGAACTGGTCTCGAATATGAGAAGGACTTGTCCTTTCATATTCCAGACTACTCCAAGCCCATTCAGTTTCAGAGTGTTGGATTCATTCATGACAGTTCACCTTCAGTTGTTCCAGATTCTACTCCTCTTCAACAGAAACAACAACAGATTGTGAAATTCCAACATTGTGACCGAGTTGGCCATCTGAAAGATAACTTTTTTGATCTTCATCCATGTAAGCACTATCATAAAACCACCCATTCTTCACACAGATGCTTCAGAAACAAACGTCTTGCAAGAACAAAGATTCATCTTGGATGGATCTCTTCTTGGCAATGGGCATCAACAACAAAGAAGATATTCCAATCACGTGTTAGAACATGTCCCAGAGTATTGAACAGTCTTGCAGTTGAGTTTTCTCCATCATCTCACCTTGTATCTGACAAGGGGGGAAATGATGGTCATCTACAAGCTTCAAAGTCACATCAAGTGAGCCTAAGACACAACCTACCACACTAGTTCCAGAGTTGTAGCCAGAAACAAAGATGCCCTTGAGCATGCCTTCAGTTGGCAATCTGGGACACTTCCTCTAGCAGAAGACTTCAACTTCTTGCCAGTTTCAGAAGAATTCCAGGAACAAAATTGAGAACACTTCCTCTAGCAGAAGACTTCATCTTCTTGCCAGTTTTGGAAGAGTTCCAAGAATTGCATTAAGCATTCCAAATTGTTGGTCATCCTTAAACCATCACAGGTTGAGACTTCCCTTTTTAGGTTGAAGTTCTCCCTTTTATGCGGGGTGAGACCTCCCTTTCCTGGTTGAAGGTTTCCCTCTTCAAAACAATAGGAGCACTTCCTCTAGCAGAATACTTCAGCTTCTTGCCAGTTTTGGAAGAGTTCCAGGAACTACACTAAGCATTCCAGTGTTGGTGGTCATCCTTAAACCACCACCCTTTAGACCAACATTTCAGAGATCACATTCAGCCTAGTGCCGCCATGCATTTTTGCACATTTTGTATTATAGCTCTCTTCTTGGACTCATACATAACCCTTCGGATTAAGGGGGGGATGTTGGACACCTAATCCTCAATGGGTTAGTGTGGAAGCCGAATAGACAAAAGGAGTCCAAGAGACCTTGGGATGTGTAACCCAATGGTCACAATATGTACTATAAATATATATCAGTTGTTAATAAAAATGTACTCCCATGTTTTATCTTTCATATTCATTTGTTTCCATGTGTGTATTTAACATTTACCCTTACAGATTATATACTAAAATGTGAAGAATTGATTAACCCTAGTGTATACGTCCTTGAATAATACACTTATGGTAAATTTCGCTATGAATATCCTAAAACAACATTAGTTGTTTCATTGAACCATGTTACATAAAATTTAGGGTTAAAAGGCTAGAAGGACGCTTTAGATTCTTTCTTTGGAGTGTGTGTGTGTAACGGGAGTTGAAAACTAGGCATTACCCATTGATTTTATTATTTATAATTCACTATATAGAAAAATAACAATTTGTGGCTTACATATTATGAACCTTTCAGCTATGACTAGAGGCGTGACTTGTGTTGGGTAGTGGAAGCCCTGCGCAACAGTTAGGAGGCGCGAAGTCGGACATTTTGGGTAAAGACTCTGCTGAAAGCCGGAGTGCAAATTATAATATGTTGAGTCAAATGGTAGTCCGCCCGAAAATAATGTAAAGAAATGTAAATAGAGTCGGCCCACGCAAGGGTCGCGGGCCAAGGGTATAAATAGAGTGAGGTTCTATGGGTAGAGATAGTAGAGTTTGGATAGTTAATCTGGAATATGAAATGTAATGGGTTTTTGAAGAAGATAGATTGAAAGCGTCTGTAAGTCCGAGTCGAGGGTTGGGGTAGTAGGTAGAGGCTCTGCAGTTGTGTGCGCATAGGCCTGGAAAGTCTGCAGTTGTGTGCGTGGACCCCTATAGCTGAGTGCGCAGGGCGGATCTGGATGTATTAAGGATAAAGTGCAAATAAAGATAAGTTTCTTCTGAAATTCTATGTTTCTTCTAAGCTGTCATAATATCTGTTTAATTTAATCTGCTTATGGTTTGAATGAATGTAAATCTGGGTTCATTTTAATGTGCAAATCAGTTGTGTTGGTTAAATGTTTGCTTAAAGACCCTGTTAATTGGTAACCACATCCTCCAATAGAATAGTGCACTAATAAGAAAGATATAATCAAGCCGGATCTGTGCGAATACCGAGCAGCACGGAGCTATAAACCAGTGTGCGAAACCTCTAGACCACACTAAGACATCCCTAGGGTGCGAAAACCTGGTTCCAGTACCCTCCCCTGCTACCTCAGGTGAGACCTCAGTCCGCGCTCCGCGGCCTGTTGCCGAAAGGGCCGTTAGCTACGGGATTTGTTTGGCTAAATAACTATTCCAAACCTGGGTCAGGCCCATATAAGCCAACAAATGGTTTCATTGCCAGGACATGGGATCTACCTTAGGGTTGTCTAATGTGGGAACATTGGAATCCTACGAAGAAAGAACTTGAAGATTGGTGGGATCTGAAGCTTCACGAGTTCACGGTTCAGGAAAACAAAAACTCAGGGATATTAGAGGAACAGTGGTTGGATCGCTATATATTCACGGTTAAACACGAGATCTTCTTCGTAATGTTCCCGATAGAATTGTACGAGTGGATCGCGAAGTTAGCTAATAGAGTGGGGAGGTGCAGATTAGGTCAGCCGATAGTGTGGACTCCAGAACTGGTGTGCAGGCTGGAAGCCACCGAAGATAGACTTGCATGCGTGGTAGACCACTGGTTAGATCGGATCATAGGAGGATTTATCACTGAGTTCGTGATAGATATAACCGTAAGTTACAGCGAAGCAGAAAGGCAATTTATCCAAGGACCGCGGGGTAGGTACATCAAATCATTGAATACTTGGATTAAGATGTTGTTGTACGAAAAATAGATTCTGTGCGTATATTGATGTCTGGAGTAACGCAGAGTGGAAGGGGTTATCAAAGAACAGGAGGAGTAGAGAACAACCCTTTGGTTTCTATCTCGCAGGAGAGTGAGGAGGAACTCGCTAGGTTCTTGCCATGGAGCGCGGTCCGATTGATTAAAGAACGCTTCCCACTGATACCACCTCCGTCTACACCACCACTCGCTTCACCCATGTCAATTCCATCCACACCAACACCACCTCCACCCCCTCCACCACCGAAAGTTGGGATGGCGACCGCAGTCAAGTTACCGACATTTCAGGGTGTAGGGAATGAAGAGCCAAGTCGATTCTGGTTTGTGATAAAATCTATATGGGATGCGCAAGGCATAACAGATGAAAACATCAAGAAGGCCACGTTGGTTAGTGCACTACAGGACCGTGTGCTGACATGGTACATAAAATAATCAACCAACCATCCAAATGAGGGAATAGCGGCGATCCAGGATGCGCTTAATAAAGAGTTTGGCCGACCAAAGTCTGAAGCCCAGTGGACCATTGGGTTCAAGGAGATAGAAATGTTGCTTCGCGAAACTCCATGGGATCTAGACCAAAGATTAAAGAGTACTATTCGCGAAGCTAACATGAATTTGACAGATGGGCAGCATTGCGCATGGTTTGTGGCATCCTTGACGCCCCATCTGAGGAAAACTTTGTCACAACATAAGATCTCAACCCAAGCCGAGGCACTGGAGACAGCAATGAGGTTACATGCGACCCCAATACGTGACCCGGGGTTAGGAGTTCAGCAAATCCACGCGCAACTTCAAAACATAAGTCTGGAAATGCAAATCTTGAAGCAAGGAAGAGTGTCCCGACCAGAGGTACGTCTGGAGGTAGGCTGTATTAGATGTAAGAGCTAAGCGCACGACAAGGACCATTGTCCAGTCTTCGCAAACTATCTGGCGGGAGGAGGCCCAATGCCGTTAAAAGTAGAGGTACAAGTAGGACTGAGTACTGCGTCGGCGCTCTGGTGTGTGATTTTCTAGGTGGGAGGGAAGCATGTGACAGATAACTGCCACCTATTACAAAAGTATACCCAGACCTCACAACAGTTGTATTGCAACTTTTTTCAATCGATGGGACACGATGAGCGAACATGTCGAAGTTATGACTCAATGCTAAAGAGAACCCTAGCCTACCAGGTGTAGACTGAAGTGCGAGGAGGATTTCTAGGACGCGGCTAGGGAAGAGGAATGGGACCATGATGGGGCTGTGGATAGTTAATTTGCTATAATTGTGGTGGACAGGGGCACTACATTCGCGACTGCACTAACCCAACCGGGATCTCATGTCCCTACTATGAGCAGTTTGATCACGAATTGGTGGACTATCCAACCTTAATTGCCCAATTGAGCGAAAAGGGAGTACTCCAATCTCCACCAACCCAAAATATCCAGATGATGCACGCGGAACCTTGCGAAGAGGACCCTAGTATAAATATGGTACTAAGAAGTGGCACAACTGTAGGAGGGAATGAAGGCGGGAAAAGGTGCGACACACCTATCCATGAACATAATACTGAGCCGGAACAGGGGAAGACGGGGCCAAGAGAAGCTCAACAGAGCTTCACAAAAGCTTCTACCCCAGGTAGGAGGGATCAAATGGAGTTAGGAGTGGACCCCTCCATGATCACTACCTTTCTTGAAACCTGCATGAAGTTGTTGCGCGATCATAAGGCTGTGCAAGGATTGCAAGAGCTGATCACCAGGTGCACCAAATCTGGTGAACTCCAGGTCGTCCGAAAGATAGGAAGACATGCTATGCGCACCGGACAAGAGATGAGACTGACAGTGCAAATTGGTGACTATGAAATGGATCAAGTCATCCTGGATTTAGGCTCGGATGCAAACGTATTGCCTAAACAAACCTGGGAGCGTATGGGCAAGCCCGCACTACAATGGTCCCTAATTCAATTACAAATGGCCAACCAACAAAAGATCTTACCAATGGGTTGATTGCAAGGAGTGACGGTGGATATCGACAGTGTAATTACCCAAACTGATTTCGAAGTCATAGAGATTGTTGATGACAGCAATCCTTACCCTGCACTACTCAGAATTGATTGGGCCACAGACATGAAAGGGATCATTAACTTAAAAAGACGCAAGATGACATTCAAAAAGAAGTCACTATGGGTAGTAGTTCCGTTGGACCCAGCGGAAGGGGAACGCTATACGGAACCCATACGCGATGAAGGAAGTGACGACGAACTGGATTGCATTTATTAGATAACAATGCAAGACTCAGATCGAATGCAGTCCATCGATAATAGAAGAACCTCGTGGGAACGTGATAGCATCTGCACCATAGATTCTGAGGAGGAGACAGAGCGATGGCAGAATCGACTTCAGGCAGCTATGACACTCAACTGCAATATGGTGACCCGATCGGTACAGCGCATAACGACAGAAGAAAGACCCCGACTAGAGGAGAATGGCGCGACCGTCGAAGCGTAGCTCGGCCCGCCCGGTACATTATGCGTAATACAGGAGTAGCCCAGTGTGCCGAAAGACAGGTTGTGCGCACTTGGAGGGGAGCCGCAGAAGCTAGGATATCGGCAGTGGTTTCAAGTCCGGATTAGAGGGCATGCGTAGTGGCCACGATGGCATAAAGTGGTAGTTCGAAAGATACGGATGTGCATCGGATGACTGACAACCTAACCGGACCTGCGCGAAACACGGGGTCACAACGCTGGGAGGAACCATCTCTCTACAGCCTCACTAACCACTACTGGTGTAGATCACTCCAGCGGTGACGATGTCTGCGACCGAGTTCAGCAGCTTTGGGAAACCATTATGCATGGAAAAATACGACTTGATAAGTTAGAAGAAACTGGGGCCCGACTCCGCGCACGAAGTATGAAGTTGGACAAAGAAAATGCGGAGTTGCAGTTAGAAGTTTCCTACCTAGATTACGGAAAGGAATTACCAAAGGAAACCAATGTGGCTGGCTCTCCTACCCTATTACAAGCATTGACCCCGCTAGCATCGTTGTGACTGCACTCGAAAGAACAGGGATGCGCGCACCATAATTCAGTAGTAGAATCGAGGGAACGAAGAGGGTGCTCGCAACCCGGGTTAGTCAGGAAACGGAAGACCCGTACTAGGGTTTGCCCACCTGACTATCCATCGGAGACCCAGTCCTAGCGCCCCATGTAGTTGAAAGAGGGTGTCGGATAATAAACTAGGCTGCTGTAAGTTTGCGAGACAGAACCACCTCATACATACAAAAACCGCATTTGCATCCCTGGGGATTCGCTGCCGCGAAGGAAAGATGGAAAGTGACCGTTGCAAGTATTGTTTATGAAATAATGACCCATTTAAAGCACAAACGGGTGGTGGGAAATTAAGGCAGAGGAATAACCGCCAAAATTGCATTTATGAACTAACGTAAGGGCAAGCAGAAAATTTTGAATATCGAACCATATATAATCAGAGTCAGGGTCACGCCACCATGTCTTACCGCTCTGCAAGAAAACTGCCCAGTGTCAACAACATGATGAGTGACGAGCAATTCAAAAATAGTCCATGGTTTCAGGAATTGCCCAAGTATTACCAAGACGCAATCCTGAAGGCACAAGATCCTACCGCAGACAAGCGCAGACAGCCACGCACCGAGCTCCCCAAATCTCCCTGGACGCCGCGAACCAAGAAGGATCCTCAGAGCCCAGACCCAGTAAGAAGGTCGCCCCGGCACCTGCAATCTGGAAAATTCACGATGGAGGAGAAGGCTAAAACTATGATAATTGAAAGCGAGGAAGAAGATGAGGGTCCTCCCACATACGTCAAAGAAGTCCTCCCTGAAGAAGATCCCATACAGCCAGTATGACGACCCAAGTATGTGCCACCAAGCAAAGGGAAGGCCAAAGTACCTGCAAATCTGGATGAAGTCGACTCTGTAATCATCACCCTATCGCTACCAAAAGTTGTGCCTGTGGAAAACTCGGTGGTTGGCCGTATTATGACAATGAAGTTTGAAGATTGGGACCTTGCAGATATAGTAAAATTTCCCCATCTAGCGACAGACAAACTAATGGATCAGAAGATAGAAGGGATTTTGACCACCCTACAACCAAAGGCGTGGCTACAAGAGGTGGACAAATCTTGATTGCTCTGTCTCTTGTCGATTCCTCACTTTCTCTGGCCCCCTATCACCATGTTGGTCATAAAGTAGTTGCTCTGTTTAGTTCATGAGGACATATTATGGGTTGGTAAACCCGTCCATATCACAGCAGAACTTGTTCATTAGGTTTCGCACCTCCCCTGCGACGGGAGAGACCCTCGGGAGATTACTGATAAAGGTAACAATGTCGCGATGATAGAACGACTAAAAAAGAAGTACCAGCTCGCCAAGGGACAACGAGGGTATATCATTGATAGTATCTCAGACAATGCAGTCCACGTTGCCACCCAATTGCTGGCAAGGAAAGTCATGAGGAAATGTCGTGGCACTGAGGTCCCCACCGTAGTTATCGCTCTTGCTGAGGAATGCGCAGCCAGTGTACAGTTCAATTGGTCGCAGTTCCTTTGTGAAGAGTTTCAGACCAATTGCTGCGATGTGCAGGAGGAAGGCATGAGATTCCATTATGCATGGCTGCTCCTGTCCATCATGTTGGTCGCCACTGACTTACCCGAGGAAAGCCAGTTTCCAGTCTTGGATCTGGAATGGCCTAAAGCCACTCGATATGCTTCCCTTTGGGTGACAAGGGACGCGGGATGAATTCACAATATTAAAATCTTTTGGGTATTAATGGATGCAACTATGCGTCAATGGATTAATAAGTTACCCTCCTTAATGGATGACATCTATGAAAGCATGAAGCACATTGCCGAATTTAAAGCAAACATGCATCATGTCTACATTAGGGTTCGAAAGGACCCAGCTCAGGCATGGACATCACTTTGGTTTATTTCCATTAATGACGTTATTGACGGGATTGGGGATACTTGGCCAGCGACCTGGCACAGACCCTTGGTGGAAGAACATGACGAAGCCACCATTCAGAAAAAAGGAGGAAGCCAAGTGTGCCACACAACAAAAGAAGAATGCATAGTTGGCTGCGCAAGTTAAAGTAGCTCGGGAGGCGGCACTCGCAGTAGCAGGCAAGACCCCACCAGGCGAGGAGACATCGACAAAGAACAAAGGCAGTCAGAAGGAAACTACTCAGTTGGTCGCGATAGATACTCCATCCACTACTAAGAGGGCCCCTTTAAAGCACTCAGCGACACTAGAGCAACCGAAGCCACAGAAGAAGGTGAAGGCATCTAAGATAGACAGCGAGGTGACCACCCTAACTGAGGGTGACCTGAATGACATCAAAAATGCCGTTTGCGAGGCCGAACATGATGCAGTTGACGACGCCATGTCCGAATAGTAGATTGTCTTGGGGGAGCTCAGTATGCAGTTACAGACATTAGGAATCTGCGTCACACCCACTAATGAACGTACTACTACAAAGGGTTCCGGTATGGAAGCTACGAAACCATTATTGAAGACCCAAGTCGCTTATTCTGTTGCAATTCCAGCAAGCGCCTTGATCGTCGACAATGTGGAGGATAGAGTTGTGATGGGACGGCTTACAGGACTGGAACTCAACATAGCTACTTTACCACGTGAAAGCTTGCAACAGCTCCAGGACAGCGCCACGATAGAGCTTCGCACTCAAGAAGGCCGTACTGAACAAATCCTCCAGGAGCAGAAGATAAATCTCGAACATATGTGCCTCCAAAGGGACGAAGCCATCACACAGAACCATCAAGTGCAGCAGTTTGTCACAGAAGCTTGCTCAAGTGCCTCAGAGCTGGAGATTACGGCTGATCTCTCTATTGAAACCCAAATTCAGAAGCTGGCTACTGGGTTCCATAATGCTAAGGAGGAAGCTGCACAGATCCATCGAGGCTTAGTGTGCATAATGCAGAGTTAAAATTGTAGACACAGCCGGCGACACCCCCTGAGATCATGGAGCAGCACAAGAACATCATCACCGTCGCCCGCGAAATGCTTACAAGAATAATGAAGGAATGTACAGACCTATTCACACAGTCGATTGTCACACTCATGATCCTTCAAGAGGACCCAACCCTTCAACGCTTGGAAACCAAAGCTTAGGAGCTTCAGGAAGCTTATGATAGGATCAAAGGAACCGTGTCTTCTGTTATTATTAAGCAATGCCTGGCTAAGATAAGGGATGCCCAGGACCTAAAGATCCAATTTGACGCGGCCCGGCAGAAGGCAACCGTGATTAAAGCTCATCTCCAGCCATGGTTGGACGAGGCATTTGTAGTTTCGAACCATCGAGCGTAGGGTAGCTCATATGCAAAGCAAGTATGCCACCATTGAGACAGCGCCACCCAAGACTGAGTTAATGGCCACACACGTGGAAATGATGCAATGAATGACAGAAGAATTTGCTGCTAGAACAAGTGAGGCACAAAGGATGCTAACCGCCCTACGTGAGAAGATTATTGTGCCAGCCGAGTGACTCGGGACAAGTCACGATGATTGTGTTGGGGGAATGTTGGGTAGCGGAAGCCCCGCGCAATGGTTAGGAGGTGCGGAGCTAGACATTTTTGGTAAAGACTCTGCTGAAAGTGCGAAGCGCGAATTATAATAGGTTGAGTCAAATGGTAGTCTGCCCGAAAATAATGTAAAGAAATGTAAATAGAGTCGGCCCACGTAAGGGTCGCAGGCCAAGGAAGGGTATAAAAAGAGCGAGGTTCTATGGGTAGAGATAGTAGAGTTTGGATAATTAATCTGGAATATGAAATGTAATGGGTTTTTGAAGAAGATAGTCTGAAAGCGTCTATAAGTCCTAGTCGAGGGTTGGGGTAGTAGGTAGAGGCTCTGCAGCTGTGTGCGCAAAGGCCTGGAAAGTCCATAGCTGTGTGCGTGGACCCCTGTTGCGTAGGCCAGATCTGGATGTATTAAGGATAAAGTGGAAATAAAGATAAGTTTCTTCTGAAATTCTATGTTTCTTCTGAGCTGTCATAATATCTGTTTAATTTAATCTACTTATGGTTTGAATGAATGTAAATCTGGGTTCATTTTAATGCGCGAATCAGTTGTGTTGGTTAAATGTTTGGTTAAAGACACTGTTAATTGGTAACCACATCCTCCAATAGAATAGCGCACTAATAAGAAAGATATAATCAAGTTGGATATGTACGAATACCAAGAAGCACGGAGCTGTAAACAAGTGCGCAAAACCTCCAGACCACACCAAGACATCCCTAGGATGCGGAAACCTGGTTCCAACACCCTCCCCTGCTACCTTGGGTGAGACCTCAGTTCGCGCTCCGTGGGCTGTTGCCGAAGGGGCTAGTAGCTGCGGGATTTGTTTGGCTAAATAACTCTTCTGAACCTGGGTCAGGCCCATTTAAGCCAACAACTTGGTTCTTAATTAAAGCCCGAATCTATAAGAATATTGCTTGTAGTTGTAATGTATCAGTTAAATTCTCAAGATACATCGATTAATGCCCTATCTAGATCATACGATTTGGTATTAGCCATTTGACCTCATATCTTATTACATAAATCATCATTTCGAACCTTTAGTAATCATTCCACTCAACGGATCATGTAATATTGATTCCAAATTGATCATAATGTTATCTCTATTCCTTCTTCCATTTTCTAATAATGTTAGGGAATTGCAATTATCCATCTCGTGCTAATTGTGAAGATGAATATATTTAATACATTGTTCCATCTAAATAACTAAAAGTTTGTGTGCTAGGTCGAAGAAATTCATAAATCATCATTCAAAATCTATAAATTACTTGAGTTCAGAGAGTTTGGTTAGCACCACCAATACCTAAATTCATGCACTCTCACCTATGAGCCCAACTCATACCGAAGATTTCACTAATTCACCATTCCTAAGCTCAATTTATAATAATATTGACTTTATAGAGTCCATAAGAGGCAATCTATCAAAATGTTTCTACTCTTGGGGAGGTAAATTTTGTGTGTGTTGAGCACCTAATCCAAGATCAATTATATGATATCTAATTATTCCATTTGATTTATTCCCAAGATTGATCATGTTGAACTTGTTGCAATCAAATCAAATATCACGATCATACACCTAGGATCTCATAACTATCATTTCATCCAACTTTGTGGCTCAAGAATTGAATGCCAATGTCACCCTTGAGATGAATAATTGTTAGTTTATAAGGGAATTCAGTGCATGTCTCCATCAATGAAAGAATGTCAATCTATCCTCGATGTACATATGTTGGCTCTCAGGTGAGCTCCTTTGAAGGGAATTAATAGCACTATTAGTAGTAGTTATTGACACAATCCATTCTTAATTCAATGTAATATACAGTGAGATAGTGTTCTATAAATTGTTAAAATGTTCAGTTTTTTTTATAACATTGCATTCAAAGTAAGACTAGTGTTTGCACCAGTTATAGATCCCAAACATAAGAAAAAATCCCGAGGATCTAAGTAGATTGTAATCAATTGTTCAGATAATGTGCTTGGGTTATGGTCCTAATTTATCCAAAACCAATATGTTCTTCACCATTTCTTATGTGATTATGAAGGTCTCATGAGCTATAAACTCCACTTCTACAATTAGTCAACTGAGACAATGCATACAAGGGGCATGGCTAATACCTCTACATGATCTCCGGTTGTCCTATTGTGTTTGTGATATATGGGATTCATTTTTTATTCTTTTGCTTGTGTTGTGAGCTCGATCTATGGAATTCTGAGAGTGTATATGTTCTTTTAGACTAGCTTGATTATGGTAATACTAGACCACGGTGCTGCATCGATCTAGTGAGTATTACTCATTGTAGTTGTGATGACATTGTTTCACATTTGGAAGGCCTTATCGTTATTAAGAATCCATCTCTATTATACTAAGGAACTACCAATAATTAATCATCGATATGCTTGTGTGTGGAATTACCATAAATTAATTATCGGTACACACACATATAATAATGGTATAAAAAAAATATAAATATATAAATACAAGTAACGATGACTAAGTTGTATTATGTGCACAAAATAAATGGATTGATAGTTTACTAAATCAGAACATTGTCGTTATTAAGAACCCTGAATTTAATGTCCCTAAGGAATGATAACATAAATTTAGTTTTGGGAATTAAAATAAATATATATACCTATTGTATCTACATAAGTCAAACTTTTATATGAAAAGAGGTTTAAGTCCTTGAGTTGTTATATGTACATCGATACCAATGGTTTATTCAATTTAATTATTCCTTCCTTGACCAATGTCAGATAGTAATAGGTTCCATGACAAGTACTTCAAGGTATTACAAAAACGCCTTAGATTAACAGTGAATCTCGAAATTGGGATATGGTTCTTACTTGCAAAACCAGAAGTAGATAACTAGAAATAATTAAGATAATTAGTGTGTATGAATGAGAGAACTTACTTAGATATTTCTTAAGTAAGGTATCCATCAACGTTAACTTGAAGATTATTTGATGTAAAGTTTTTCATATAATAAGGGTGGTAGGTCCCTTTTAATAATGTGTATCCAATCGTATAATGATATATACCACTATATAGTATTTAAGTCATTTAAAAAAATTCACTAAAAAATACTTTTATAATTTTGTACTAGATGGGTGTCATGATTGAAACTATCATATCATGTAGTTTTGAATCACCAGAGACATATCAGAAAACTGTGCAAGTATCAAAGGACTACTTGTTAGAAAATCAGAAAGGCGGAAATATTTTCTTATATAGATAATTACTTGTGATTATTTTGTATTTATGTTCTTCTTTATGTTCTAGTTCATCAAGAAATTACCAAAACAATAACAGATGTAGGCGGACATCCAGGGGAAAACCCAATCAACAATTCTTCCTTCAATAGTTTCTCGAGATAATACAAGACTCTAGACCCAGACAGAGATTCCCTCCACACCAAGTCAGCCCTCAATCCTTCTTGTAGATGACAACCCTTCACAAGTAGCTTCGACCTAGCAACAGTAGCAGCAGCAGCAGCTTCAACCAAACTTGGAGAACTTCGATATCCCTTGATACACCTCGGAATTGAGTGATATTTGTCCCAAATTTTTTATTTTGAGGCCTTCTATATTCCTCCAGAAACTCGCACCTCTTTCCAGCTCCTTTTCTAGCCCTTAAACAATTTCCCAGTTTTCCAACTTCTAGCTTCAGAGATCAAACTATGTGAGAGAGAATGAGATGCTCCAAATGAATTCAAACTCCTTGTATTTATAACCCTTCTGTGAGGTTGAATTACTTGTCTTGAGGTCGAATTGACCTTCTTGAGGCTGACTTGGTGTGGAGGAGACTAAATTCATTTTTGACTCAAAAATAATTATTTTTACATGATCTGAAAGTCCAAGAAGGGTCTCTTTAAATGCACAATGAATCTAATGACTCAGACTAAATCTTAGAAGTCCTCAATGGGGAATTTGACCTAAAACATGATGACCCAAGCATGAAACTCATGCCTTACTAAGTCATTATAATAATAAAAATATTTTCTTTAGTTTTTTTATAAGTACATCTCAAATATAAGTATGAAGATCAAACCTAGTTACAAATTTCAACACTCCCTCTTAACTAGGGAGGTATTCATCCAGTATAAGTACAAGGAAGATATCATAACACATTAACCATGAACAAAGGCACTGCAATGCCATGGAAAAGATTCTTGACTAGGGCAATCTATCCATGGTCCTCCAATAGTTTAGGCACAACAATTCCATGGACTATATTCCTAACCAGGGAAATCTATCCAAGTGGGACTAAGATGGAATAAAGCTTTCATCCTTTCTAGGTACTATCAGGCTCACTTACTAACCATCAACCCAAGGACTTGGGTGTGTATCCGAGGTCATAGCTCCATGACCAACACCACCCTCCCTACTTCAGGAACTAGACATCAACACAAAGTGTCAGTCAGATGTCCTCCTAGGCAATGTCTCACACAAAGTCTTAACTTTCTCAATCATTTCAATTGGTAACAAATCCTCCTTGATCAAATAGATCAGCAACAAATCTCTCCAATCAAACTGATCAACAACACTAAACATGTAAAGACATGCTATCAAACTTCTAAGAGATTTTCATGTACAAACACAACCCTAATCAGAAACAAACTTTCAAATGTACATAAGCAGATACAAACCTCTAGGGTCTTCCAGACAACTTGATGTTGCTTCAACTTTTCCACAGTAGGATAGAGCTTTCCAGATGAATCTTAACAAAAGATTCTTTAACCATACAGTTTCCTCTCCTACTTTTCATGCAACAACATATTCCACAAACCGATCTGATTTTCTTATCTCAACAACCCTTCAAAATACATTCACCAATTACTTCTTTCAAGGTTTCCATCATGACTATGATATGACCTCCCTCTCAACTAGGGAGATTCCTTTCATCTGTGTTCCCTCTCTCACTCTAGGGAGATTTATTTTATTCAATCTCCCTCTTACCCTAGGGAGATTTCTTTCATTCAAGCTCCCTCTTATCCTAGGGAGATTTCATCCAGGCTCCCTCTTAATTTAGGGAGTTCTACTTCTTTTCTATGACATCGGAGAATATTTCATGGCTTCCATCCTTCTCATTAGATTTATCATGATCATCATCATTCACATCATGATTTTACAAACATCTTCACCATCATTGAAGAGTATGTACCTGCACAACTTATATAGAAAGTACAACCAAATTTATAGAAGCATGAATTTAGACATATCAAAATCACAAAAGCATACAACTTTATATATCAGATACCCAAACTTAATTACAAACAAGAGACACGTACTCTTCAACTTCTTACTAGGGTTTTTGTCATAAACCCTAGACTACTTCATCAAGACTTTGAGCATTTCATATCTAGGTTTTCAATGTTTCTTCCAGAGGTATGACATACCCTACTACATCATATTGCAAACCCTAGAAACAATTCAAACAAATATATATCTATAATGTATCTAACAACTTTCAGAATTCATATGTTATACTTCCTACTAGGATTTCATACAAACCCTAGGTTTCATATATGATATTTTAACAACCAAAACCAATCACAACTCAATTGAAAGTAACAACATGACTATCTTCCACTAGAGTTTGTTGCAAACCCTAGATTTTATCAAACAATCAAACATCAATCAAAACTAAGATTTCAAAAGTCTTACACAAATCTAAAATTATCACATACTCATCATATATCAGAAATTTAGACTTCTACTAAGGTTTGTTTACAAAACCCTAGAACTCACAAAACTATCATCTTAGAGGAAACTTCGACTATGGCTTAGTTCCAAACCCTTAGGGCTCATGACCGTCAACAATTAGGTCAACTCATATATCTAGGAGTCCATAAGCATATCATAACATGTGTTAGTCAAACCCAACTACACAAATATCAATAAGAGTCAGACAAATAACAAACTTGATTACACTAGGGTTTGATCAAACAAACACACATCCCAAGGATTTAATTTCTAGGAAATCATAAGGGTCTTGCTTATACACTCTACCAAACCCTAATATTCTATGGTTTCAATACAAAACATATTAAACCATAAATTACCAATACTTCAAAGGTTCTGGATATCAGACATCACCATCCAACCCTAACAAGTTAGGGTTTCCATAACCATACCAAAACCCCAAACATGACTTCATCAAAAAATCAGACATTTTCTTTCAACAATAACCCTAAGTAGGTTAGGGTTTCACATAATCACTGACATACCCTTAAGTTATGGTTTTTCATAATGAATCTTTCTAGGGTTCCATAAGAGTAATCAAAGATAAGAGGAGGGTATATTTATCTAATGATGAATCACCCAATCAAGAATCTTCAAGAAATAGTTTATCAAGAATGAATATGGATAGAGAAAGAAATTGTAATTCAAATCATACCTCTTGTTTCCTAACAAACCTTGTACTTCTATTGCTTTGTTTTGTGAGTCCTTTTGCCTTGAGTCTTCAAACAGTTTTCCTAAACAAGGAAAATAAGAGTAGAAATGTGATTAGTATTTAATGCAAAAAAAACTAGATAATTAAGGAAAACTGAAAGTGAAACTGGTAATAGGATACTTATCTTTGGAGGTTGATGAGGGCTCCCTCCAAGCTTGAGGGATACTTATTCCTTGAACACAAATAAAAATGTTTTTCCAAAATATGTTATACTTAAAAACTAGAAATCAAAATTAAATAACTAAAGCTTAGATCAAAGGACTTTATTAATGTAAGTCCCTTAAATCCAATTCTTCGGCTTAGTTTTCTTTGGAGATACTTCTTCAGCTACATTGGCTTGATCAAAGGACTTTATTAATGTAAGTCCTTTAAATCCAATTCTTCGGCTTAGTTTTCTTTGGAGGTACTTCTTCAGCTACATTGGCTTGATCCCTGCTTCTCTTCTTGTTCTTTGAATTGTCGGGGTATTCACTTCTATAGTGACCCATCTTGTGGCATTGATAGCATTCTATCTTGGACATATTAATCTTCTTCCTTGGTCCTCTTGACTTCTTGGAGTGTCCTTTCTTGTGGGAAGTGGAGTATGAATTTGACACCTTTTATTCTTCGTTGTTGGATACTAATGAATTTCTCATTTCTTCTTGGGTGAAAGCATTCCATAATCGTACAAAGGTGCGAGCTTCTTTCCAACTATTGAGACCTGAATCAAAAGAACTCCAAGTAGGTGGTAATCCCAATAATGCAGTGATTACCGACTCCTTCTCCGGTACTATTTCATCTATGGCTTGAACTTCATCTATAATACTTGATATCCCTACAAAGAAGGAATCCACAGTATCTTCATTTTTCATCTTAGCAGTTCTTAACTCATCCTTAAAGCTTGCCACTTGACCAATATTTTTTATAGTGAATAATTTTGTCAATGCCTCATACATTTCTTAAGCATGGTCTATATTGGAAATGTATGGGACAAGATTGTCCTTAATGCTTTCTACCATCAAAATCATAGCCAATATTTCCAATTCCCTATACTTCACCTTGTCTACATCACTAGATTCTTCAGTAGGTTTCTTCACCTTCCCTTTGACCACATCTAAGACCTTGTTCTTTTCAAGAATGAGATCAATTATCTTCTTCCAAGATATGTAGTTTGATTCTCCTTCTAAAGTGTTCTCACTTTTTAATGTGTTAGACATTTCCCTTGAAGATAGTGAACTTCTTCTCTTCTAAGAGCTCCTTATATGATCCCTAGATCAATCCTTTAGATTCCTTCTAGTAGATACTCAAGGCTTCCTTTTTCCTCCTTCACCTTAGCTCTGATTCCATGTTAGAAAATCAAAAAGGCAAAAACATTTTCTTATATATAATTACTTGTGATTATTTTATCTTTATGTTCTTCTTTATCTTTTAGTTCATTAAGCAATTACCAAAACAATAACAGATGGTCTGATGATAGGCTTGGGAAGTGCAAGATGAACTTTTGCATCTGCATGTAACCTTGCTACTTTATGGGATACTAACTCTGAATGAACTGTAACATTATTGACTTGCTGTTGATGGGTGGTTGTCTCAATATTCTGAATAAAAATAGGTTTAGAATGATGTCTATTTTGATGTAGCTCTTCTTGCTGTAGATGTGATTCAAGCTGCAAAAAATCAATCTTTTCCTGTGCATTATGCAGGCAGGTCTAAATGTCACAAAGAGTGTCTTTGTTGATGTTTACCATCCCATCATCATTGGATTGTATTAAAGTATTTAATAAATCTAATACATCATAAATTAAAGCCATTTTGACTTACAGCAAAAGAGTACTGAAGCAACTCTATTTTTTTTTTTTTTTTTTAAGCTAGAGAAAAAATGGAAATTAATAGAGTGGCTTGGATATAAGTCTTCTAAAAAATCTACAGTGATGAGGCGATGTCTCTATAAAGAGACCAAACTGTTATACAACTTGTCTGCAATTTTCTTCAACACTTCTTCACGATTCACGCATCTTTTACCACCATCTTCAAAGATTGCACAAACTAATTATATCCAAAAATGAAAAACATTAGCAATGGAATCAAAACCTCCACGCTAAATTTTAGCTCCTCGAATCAAATCCTTTGTCTTGAATATTTGATGAATATATGCACACTTCCAAAAACCTTATAGCTGTGTGTTTCAAGACCTCCTGACTCAAAATTTTGAACAAAAAAACACTAAATTGTACAGACTACTGATGCACAACGAATATGTGATCTCTGAAATATATGTATGTAGCTTAAACTGGAATTTGAGCTTCAGAGAGGGAAAATGAATCAATACTTCCACATAAACATTCAATGCACCACGATAGATTCAAACTTCACTATTAATATAGATTCTTTGGGACTTCACTGTTAATAAATGATGGTCTCTTGGACTTGAGGTGTGCAATGTTCTGAATTCTAGTTTCTAATTATTATGGCACCAGTGTGAGTGGAGAGCCAAGAGAGGCGAGTGGTAGTGTGCGTGCTCAAGATGTTGACTTCCTTCCACAAATTGCTGGTGATGGTTGGAATGGAGATACTGTAATCTATGCTCATAGAGTAGGAGAGCTTGTTCTACTTCCAAAAGGTGTTGCAATACCTGTTACGTTGAAAGCACTCAAGTTTAAGCTTTACACGGTGACTCCCGCCATTGTAGTCTTTGCTATGCTAGCTTCTAGCTCGTCCAATTCATCAAGGTCCAATTCATCATCATCTTCACCTAGTATTTGCTCCTCTTCTTCAGCTGTAACCCCAAAAGTTGAGGTTTCTGCCGTTGAATGACTTGGGTTCTTCTTCACCTCCTTGGCCCGATCTTCCTTGTCTTCCCTATTGTACTTTTTGTAAGCCTCAACATCATCAAAAAAAAAATCTTGAATCTGAAAGGAATAATTCATGCCCACTCATACGATCATTTTTCGCTCTTTCAGAAATTGCTCAACCACGACATATTTGAGACTCTCTCTCAGACCGACTTACATTGTCCCTCTGCACAACGATATTACATTGTCAACAGCAGCGTGAATGTTTCCCTCGGATAATTGGCAAGTGATTCTTCCCTAGAGTTATTTCTTGAGTTATTTCTTCCCAAAGAGGACCAATCCAATCTTAGCCTATTCAATGTTAGACTCTGCCAATGCTACAACCCCAACAAGTGCTTCTAAGGCAAGCCCAACATCATGGGGACTAGATTCACCCTCACTTGATGTATATCTCCATGTTCGATCATTTTGACTTAAACTCTTGATCGATTGAAAAATACCACTGGCATCCTCCAGAATAATGCCACTTTCAGATGCCAAATCCTGATTCTTGATAGAGACCAAACAATTGAGAGGGTAATAGTAGTCGAGCAAATTTTTAGCACCCTTTATGTGTGATAACAGCTTTGATGCAATGCCCTTGACTACATCGGCATCACTAAATGGACACTTCGATATCTCAGTGATTTTGAGTGCATAATAAATGTCTTTAATTTGTGCAGAAGAATATTTTAGTGCTTCAAACGCCATTTGGCATGTCCAGTTAGAATTCTTCGCTTTGATGCCAAGAACCTGAAAACACCGCAATGCCTGATAGGTTTCCTCCAGGCTTCCGTAAGATCCGTCCTCTTTTTCGCTTGCCTTGACGAGAAGAGCGAGGGAAATAAAAGGCGTAATTGAACACAAGTTTCTCCTTAGTAGTTGTTCTTTCTTGAATTCTGGAGACACCACTTGGTTGGGAAAATTTTGAAATGGTCTCGTGCAGGTTTGTATGCAATTTTTCTACTGGAGGACCTATTGTATGGGAGTGGAATTCAAGATGTAGAGCAGAGCGGAATTCAAGATGTGGAGCAGGAGCAACGTATATGGAGTTAACGTAGAGCATATTTATTGGAGTAGAGATGGTTATCGCAGAGCGACTAGCAAACTCTAGTATGGCAGTTCAGCGAATCAGAGACCAAAAATGGTGACTTGTGGATTTCGAAGGATATAGAAACGACAGCCAAAAATAGAGACCTGTGGATTTCAGAGGTCAGGAACTAAGGTAAGGAACTATCACACATAAATGTGTCAGGGATGGCAGGATAATGGCTAAAATTGGTCTTTCTTCAATGCAGAATAAAACTGCAACAACCGACTACGTTTTTTTATATGACTGACAGTAGAACTGGCCACAGAAAACAATCGCTCATATTAGGAATTACACATGGAGATCACCAGGCACAGGGATGTTCAAAATGTTTAGAATTCCTTTAACCGGCATACAGAGACACAATGCAAGGAAAATCAATTTTCCATTCCAACACGTGGATATATATGTCTTCAAACATTTTGTATTCCCGTGAACTTCGCTTAGGCTTCAAGATCAACACCAACACATGAATCAATCAAGCAGCAATATCACTGCATCGAGAGTTCACGACCCACATAACATTAATGGTCAATGCATAGGTCTGGTGAAAGAAACACAACAAAAGGCCACAAGAAAACAATGACTCAAATATGAGGAGGGCCAGAATTCGCCCGCTCTGATACCATGTTAAACACACACATGGCAGCAAATGAATATGAAAGATAAAACATGAGAGTACATTTTTATTAACAACTGATATACATTTATAGTACATATTGTGACCGTTGGGTTCCACATCCCAAGGTCTCTTGGACTCCTTTTGTCTATTTGGCTTCCACACTAACCCATTGAGGATTAGGTGTCCAACAGTAAATAATAAAAAAACACAATGGACAAGTAAAAAAAAGTTTAAATATTGCTTTTAAATTCTTATTATTGCTAACTGAAACAAGGAATAACATTATAGACTTGCTAATATGAATGTATTGTATTATTATTTTTCTTGAAATAAAAAATTATTTAAGCATAAGGAATCAAGGACTAATTAGACGTTGCTCGCAATTCAACTATCAACATTTAGAGATTCCCATCAATGATTTAATGAAAAACATATTGCACAATAGTAGATGCCCTTAAAGGTCGAGGGAAAGGAATTGATACTAGTTATACATTTAGAGAGCTTATGATTTAGGGAAGTCGCATGATACAAGAAATGACGAATATTGTTCTATAGAATTGAAGGACATAACAAACTAATAAAGACATTGTATTTGTCTACTGAACTGTATAAATTTACAATCATCGTAATTCTATAGATTGAATGCATTACAAAATGTTTAATAAATACCAAGAAATGAAAATTTTTATATCTTTGATGAGAAATGATTTATTTATTTGGCTTCACGAAACTTTAATTATAAACATGTGTCAAGCCCTACCTTAATAGTCTTGTATTACAACAGCTATGCGCTTCCTCGTAGCCACATACATTCATCACATTTTTAACCAAAATAACATTTTTTTAGATTTATTTTGATACAAAATTATATGCCTAAAATTACCCAAGCTAGTACTTTAGCATTGTATTTGAATTAATCATGACATGAGTATGGGTATGGTTGACCTATTGAAGAAATTTATAAGTGGTATAAGTGGTAAGTTGATTTCACATTTGGTAATCTTACATGTGGCTTTGTTTCTTTCTCTAAGGTTAGGTTCACCTCCATGAGTCTCTCTCTCTTCTTTATATCCAACATATTATTTATGATATATTTCAATTATACATTTTTTTCCCAATCTCACACATCAAGGAGTATCTATAATCATGCCATTTTCATTTGCTAAGGTAAATGAAAGGGTCTTCATAGAAATCATTAATTATGTTTATATATTGATACAATGAAGACAACACAACATCATATTATAATAAATGGTTGAATTATATATGGAGAAACAAAATCAAACCATGTAGTTGACTAAATTTAGGACTACATGACATCTCATTTCTATAGGTTGTGAAGTCTATGTGAGTAGCCCTTTGATACTTGCATAGTCTTCCTATATGTCTCTAGTGCATCTGATGTAGGAAAATTTGACTTTTCCTGCTATGTTCACTTCCAAAAACCTGTAATCTTAAGAATAACAAATAATGATATCTTTTCCAGTAGTCACAAAACTAATAATCTGCAATTTTTGCTAATTTGATGATCCAAAGTTTATTGGATTGCATTGATATTTCAATCACAAAACAAGTTTCCATGCTTTCTTCGAAATCAAATAATCAGGTCACACTTCACATAAAATTCTTAAATTCACAATTATGCATGAACTCTCATTCATTAAACTAGCTTTGTACATACATATGCTTAGAGACATACATTATCTCTATTCACTTTCTATAGCCCGATTTAACATTAAATTGGCCACTAGTTTTCCCCAGGTTTACAAAGATTAAATACAAATTTCAAGAAAATTAGATTTGTCTAAATCCATAAATCACTCTATGATTTATTCCTTAAAGCTCTCATGATTTATTCACTAAATCTCTTGTGATTTATTCCATAAATCTCTCATGTTTTTTAAGGTAGACTCACTTTTTCCTTATTGACAAAATATTTCGTATCCATAACTTTTCTAAATCCTAAAAGCACTCCAATAGTTTCTAAGATTTCTAAATTTTTTCCTATCCTAACAACTTTCTAATTGCTACCAAGATTTTTTTCTCCTACAATCTTTCATGCCTTAAAAGGAAGTTTTTCTTCTTAAAAAATTTATACTCAGTATTATCTCTATCCATAGTTCTTTTAGAAATAAAGAAATTAAAATTATTTACAATAAGGAACTAAAATTCGTTTTCCCCATTGAAACCCTATTTGGAGGGTTGTCTCCAAGAAGCTTAATGACTTGGAAGCTCTAATGCTCTTTCATGAAACTCCCAAGGTAGAAAGTTTTCATGACCTCCTGGCCATGTGTCATTAATTTTCGAATCCTCCAGGATCCCAAGCTTTATGTTGCAACTCATAATCTATCTTGTCATATTTTTGTCCTTTTGCACCTAGTCCTCGAATTCCACCATAATTCCACTCTTGCTTTTCCGATTGTAAAACATCTGTCTTCCCCATGATTTTGTTCACCATTTCAAGTGAAAATCTTCTGTCCAAGAAAGTGATGAAAACAACAGTATACAGTCAAGAAAATATACTTTCAACCTCATCCCATGCTTGTAGAGTTTCTGCCTGAATTCTTTGCACTGCTTCATTTTGCTGATCGAGCTGGGTCTCCATGCTACCATCAAAATCTTCCTCTTTTGAATTTGTTGTATCCTCGTTCACAATAACTTTTGCAAGTTTTTCACCCTCCGTTTCTATTTCACTTGCATCAGTTTGAAAACTGATAATAACTTTTGCCACACCTGCATGTACACAATCAGTGTGAAGATCGAAAGCTGTCTCAACCTTTGGCTCATCATTCCTTATGAGCATCCCATTCAAGTATTTCTCCTCCTCTCCACTGAGAACAAAATTTGAAATTTGTTCTCCTCTATCTTCCTCTTTATTCATGACAATTTCAAAGGGATGTTCATTATAAATAACACCTGTCACCACAAACAAACCATCAAGAAAAATTAAGGCTTTTTAACCTCATTTGATGTATCAATTAACATCAAATCTCCACCAACATTGCTATCTTCTCCATGGATTTCTCCTTACTCAGGTTCGCCCCTATGAACTGCCTCCTCACACTCAGTAGCTTTGAGTTCTTCCTTCAACCTATGTCTCAGCTTCTGTCTCTACTTCTTGGCCCATAATCTTTCAACAAGCCATTTAACCCTTTTCCTTAGGTTCCAATTATACCTCTAGTTATCCTCATTCTGTTGTACCAGCTCTGTAAGCACATTCAATCATGATTTTATCTCAATGAGTTATGTCTCATATTCTTCATCACTCATTTTCCTTATGCCAACTGCTTTGGCATCTCTGTGGCTTCCCTCTGAATTCTTGAAATGAATTCCCATAGTCATCTTCATCTTCCCCTTTTGTGAGCTTCTTGCTGCCAAATGCGACCTGAAAATTACCTCTGTAGTAGCAAACCTATTTCCTGCTACACACGCCTCACCAAGCTTCTCCTCCGAGCTCATACTGTTGACATTTTTGGTCTCGTCCTATGGAACCTTTTTTGAGCACTCCTTTCTCTTCAAGTTTTTGCAGTCACTCTTTTTCCTCCATCACAACTACGCTATAAGAATTCTCTCCACATCCTCCTTCTCAATCGAAGCTACCTGTCATCAATATCCACAAATTATAAAAAACCAAAAATCAATTTACCTGCCACTGTCTTAATCTCGTTCTAATTTTTTCTCCATACCATTGCACAAAAGTCTTATGCTATCTCCAGATCTCTTCCTCTAATACCACTTGATGCAGGAAAATTTGACTTTTCCTTCTATGTTCACTTCAATGAACCTGCAATCTTAAGAATAATGAACAATGATATCTTTTCCAACAATCGCAAAAGTAATAATCCACAATTTTGTGCTAATTCAATGACAAAATTTGTTGGATTTAATTGATATGTCAATCACAAAACAAGTTTCCATGCTTTCTTTGAAATCAAATAATTAATCACACTTCACATAGGATTCTTAGATTCACAATTATGGATGAACTCTCATTCATTAAACTAGCTTTGTACATACATATGCTTAGAGACATTCATTATCTCTATTCACTCTCTATGTCATGATTTCACATTCATTTGGCCATTAGTTCCCCCCTTAGGCTTACAATGATTAAATACAAAGTTAAAAGAAAAATAGATTTTTCTAAATCGATAAATCAATCCATGATTTATTCACTAAAGCTCTCATTATTTATTCCATAAATCTCTCATGTTTTTGAAGGTAGACTCACTTTTTCCTTATTGGCAAAATCTTGCCTATCCATAACTTTTCTAATCCTAAAAGCACTCCAATAATTTCTAAGATTTCTAAACTTTTTCCTATCCTAACAACTTGCTATTTGCTACCAATATTTTTTTCTCCTACAACCTCATGCCTTAAAAGGAATATTTTCTTCTTAAAAAACTTATCTACTCAATATTATTTCTATCCATAGTTCTTTTAGAAATAAAGAAATTAAAATTATTTACAATAAGGAAATAAAATTCCTTTTTTCTATTGAAACCCCATTTGGAATGTTGTATCCAAAAATATTGATAACTTGGAAGCTCTAATGCTCCTGCATCAACATAAAAAATACATGACGTGGTATTTCCGTCACGACACCCATCTAGTACTAATTATAAAAAAATTGAGTGATTTTTAAAATAAACTTAATTTAAATCTAGTGGTAGATAACATTATATAGTTGGATACATAATGTTAAAAGTGACCTACCACCTCTGTTATATGTATAACTTTACATCAATCTTGCTTAAGAAGAAATTTAAGTAATTTCTCTCATTCGTACCCACTATTACCTTAATTGTTTCTAGTTAACTGTTATTGGTACTACAAGTAAGAACTATATCCCAATTTCAAGATTGACTATTAATGTAATGAGTTTTTGGAATATCTTCAAGTTTTTGTCATGGAACCTATTACTATTTGACATTGGTCAAGGAATGAATAACTAAATTGAATAAACCATTTGTATTATTGTACATATAACTATGCAAGCACTTAAACCTAATTTCATATAAAAAACTTGACTTATGTAGTTATAGTAGGTATATGTACTTATTTTAATTCCCAAACTAAATTTATTTTATCATTCCTTAGGTGCATTAAGTAAGGGTTCTTGATAATGACAATGTACCAATTTAGTAAACTATTAATCCATTTATTTGGCACATGTATTATAAATTAAAGCATCATTAATTGTATATATATATATTTTTTAATGCCATATTATGTGTGTGCACACAGATCATTAATTTATGGTAATTATATATATATATATATATATATATATATATATATATATATATATATATATATATATATATATATATATATATATATATATATATATATATAAACCCCTCGCTGTTGCGTCGTTCCTTCCCTCTGAGCTTGCTGCGACCTTGCTTCCCCCTGCGTCTTCTTCCCTGATGACCCCTCCAGAGTCTGATATGGAGGGGGTTCGCTTTTCTCATTCAAACCCTTCTGATGTTGCTTCCCATGCTTTCTCCAACCTCATCTCCTTGCTAGGGGCTCCCCGAGATCGTTTGTCTGTCTGCAAGTTTGTCAAGCAGATTGTTGAAATCCTTGAAATTGATTTGCCTCTAGCTATGCCTCACAAAGACTTTCTTTCTCTGGCTAAGCATAGCTTGGTTGGTCAGTTTACAGGCCTTTGGCCTTCTCCAAAAATAGTTTAGAAATGGGTGGAAAGAAACTGGACTGCTAAAACTCAAGGTCAAATCTCAATCCACTTCTGTGGTAGGGGATATTTCACCTTCTACTTCGAATCCAAGGAATACCATGACTTGATCTTCAGAAATGGACCTTACTTCATGGATACAAGAGGCATATACCTAAATAGATGGAAACCTGATTTTGACTGAACTTGATGTACCCAATGCATTTCTAGTTTGGGTTCATCTCTCTTATCTTCCCCTTCATTGCTAGGGAGACGACTCGGTAAGAGAAATAGAAAATGCATTCGGAAAATCTATAGACGGAAGTGAGCCATGAGAAAACCTACATGTCTGTGCTCGAATAAACATGGAAGTCAACCTGGGTAAGGGACTTCCAGAGGTTGTGAAGATCAAGGTAGACAACTAGGCTCACATCCAACAATTTCACTATGAACTAATCCCCTTCAAATGAAAGGTATGTCATGAATATGGTAATTTTGCAAATAGATGTTTAAAACGAGTAGTAGAGGAGCCAACTGAAACACAAGAACCTCGATGGGAAACAACAAAACGTAAAAAATCAAGGAACAAATCTTCAAAATCAACAACTCTCCCTCATTCTAGTCCATATTCTTCAGTTTCCCCCCCTCATTCCTTCTCTTTATGTCAGCCTTTTGGATCTAAACCTTTTTCTTCCTTAAACCTCCTTGCCTTTGACCTTCCTGTTTCTTGTGAAGATGGTGTGTTGGAGCATCTCATCTTTGATCCCTCCCCTGCCTCCCCCTCTCCCACTCCCTCTGCTCCCTTCCTCCCCACTCCCCCTCTCCCTCTCCTAGATTCTCCTTTCTCCCCTTTGAGCCCCCTTGTCGCCTCATTGGAAAGGATCCTTCCCATAAATAAATCCAAATAAATGCATGAACCTCCAGGGAATCATAAAAAATCTGGAAGATTTTTTTAAAATAAATTCGAGACAAAGCGACACAAAAAGACATGGCAATGGGCACTGAACAACCAATGGACACCTACATAGACAAAGGAGTAGGAGTCAGGGACATGCAAAATTAGATAGTGAGAGGCAAGGGTTCTTCCGCCCCATCTCATAGTAAATAATGAATCTGGTCTCCTGGAATTGTAGAGGGCTTGGGCACTTTTCAAAAGTAAATGCAACAAAAGATCTTATTAAATCTGAAAGTCTTGATATCCTTCTACTTCAGGAGACCAAGTTAACTAAGGAAGAAATGGTCTCAATAATCCAAAAACAAAAGAACTTCAAAGGTGTAGCAATAAGTGCAAGAGGAGCTTCGGGAGGAATTTGTACAATGTGGAACCAAACATCTTGGGACCTAATTAGTTCTCACAAGGAGTCGCATTAAGGAAATAAAATCATTATTTTTAATATCTATGCCCCATCTCACCACAAAGACAAGGAAATATGCTGGCAATCCTTAGTAGATTAATTAGAAGCATAATAGTTGGAGGTGACTTCAACTTGGTTATGAATGTAGGGGAAAAACAAGGAGGTGTTTTCCTGCCTGACCCAAACAAAGATAGGCTCGAAAGAAAAATAGAGGATCAAAATTTAATGGATGTTACCCCAAAGAACAAAAAATTCACCTTGGGCAATAGAATAATAGGTCTAGACAATATAAAGGAAATACTTGATCGTTTCCTGATCCACATGAGCCTCATTTCTGGATCAGATATAGTGTCATAAAAAATCCTCCCTTTTACAACATCTAACCACAAGCCTATATCTGTAAGATTTGGTGAGTCCATATACCTGGGCCCTCTCCCTTTTCGTTTCAACCCCTTGTGGTCCACCATCGATGAGGTCAGGCAACTAGTGCATTCTACATGGAAATATAGTATCAATGGATCACCAGGATGTATATTGGAAACCAAGTTAAAGATGACCATGAAATCTCTCAAAGAATTGGCTAGAACTCATTACAAAGAACCAATGAAAAAAAATTGAACTCCAAAGTGAGTTGGATCAAGTCCAGGAAAATATGGAAACCGGAGAGGACACTAAAAAAATGAAATCCAATGAAAATGAACTCTACTGGGAATTTTATCAAACAAATAGGAAAGAGTAGGAAAGTTGGAGAATTAAATCCAATAGCTTATGGATTCAAGAAGGAAATAAGAACACAACCTTCTTTCACAATCTTACTAAAATGCGAAAAATCAAGAATCACATAGAGGTGATAAAGAGATAAGGGAATGTAGAAATCAAAGGGCAGGAAGAAATCAAAGAGGAGGCATATCAACATTTTAAAATATTATTAACAGTTGAGGAAGAACAAAATATCTATGAAGATTTCATAAGACATACTCCAAATATGGTTTTTGATGAGGCAAATGCAACTCTAACAAAACCAGTAGAGGAAGAGGAACTAAAAAGTGAAATATGGAATATCCATCTTGACAAAGCGCCAGGTCCAGATGGTTTTACCATTGATTTCTATCAGTCGTTGTGGGAGTTCATCAAAAAATACCTTCTTAAAATGATTCATTGGGTTCATCGAAAGCACAAAATTGGAGGCAATACAAATTCAACCTTCCTGGCTCTAATCCTGAAAGAATCTAGGCCAACCTCCTTTAACCTTTTCAGACCCATATCCTTGTGCAACTCCTCCTACAAAGCCATAACAAATATTTTGGATAATCGTTTCAAAAATCTCCTCCCAAAGATGATTTCTGAAAATCAAGGTGGCTTCGTCCCAAATCGGCAAATTGTTGACAATATTCTTTTAGTTCAAGAACCTATCTATTCTAGCATTTCTAGAAATGAGAAAGGTTTCATCTTGAATTTAGACATGGCTAATGCTTTTGATAGAGTTAGACACTCTTTCCTTCTTGTTGTTCTTCAAAAATTAGGCTTTGCAAAAGATTTCATTGACCTCATAAAAGCCTGTATTCACGAGCCTTGGATTTCCCTCTTAGTCAATGGAAGACCTGGAAAATTTCTTCAAAGCTCTAGGGACCTTAGTCAAGGATTCCCTATCTATCCCTTCCTCTACATAATAATGGCTAAATCTCTCAGTAGAAATCTAGAACACAACATGAAAATTGGTCTCATCATGGATCTAATATAACCGAGGAATAAAAAGCATGAATAATTCCCAGTTCGCTGATGATACTTTATTCATTGATGGTGTCTCCTGTTTTATTGCTAGAATATTTAAATCCACCATGGATCAATTTTTGGAGGCCTCAGGAGGACTTCTCAACAATTCAAAGAGTAAGATATTTGGATGGAATACCCCTATCCGAACTCTTCAATGCATTTCTCAAATCTTTGGCATTCCTTTCAAATCAAATTGGTCACATTTCAAGCATTTAGGAATGCCAATTTCAAATTGTCCTATGAAGGTTGAGGTATGGACAAAATCTATAGACAAAATGAAGAAGAAAATGCAGAATTGGGGAATGCAATGGATTAATTTGGCTGGGAGGATAACTTTGATTAAGTCAATTCTCTCCGCCCTCCCCTTATACCAATACACAATTGTGCAAGCTCTAGCTGGGATCCAAAAGAAAATTGAGCTAATCATAAGGAAGTTCCTCTGGTAGGGAGGTAAAACAAAGACAAAAAAAATTCACTTTGGTAAGTTGGAATCAAGTAACTGCTCCTTATTAAAAAGGAGGAATTTCCATCCGAAAACGAGGTTTGATGAACACAACGTTGGGAGAAAAACTCATATGGAGGCTAATAACTGGAGAAGCTTCATGGTGGAAGCAATTTTTAGAACTACAATACATCAATGCTTATCGACGTCAGCTTCTCACCTCTTAGATTCCTAATAGACCATGCTCACAAATTTGGAAGCTATGCAAAAAATATCTGCCCCTAATTCAAGCCAATACTTTTAGAATCCCTGGGGGGGAAGAAATAAACATCTGGACAGATAGAATTATGGGTAAGCCTTCTCTCTCTTCCCTACAGGACATTCAACATCTCAAGCTTTGGCTTCAAAATAAAGGCATCTTAAATCTAGATCAAATATCTTCTTGGAATCAACATGACAATACTTGGGATGGATGGAATCTTCCTGCAGTTCCCCTTGAGCTTATCCAACGAAGGAACCTCCTTCTTCATCATCTCAAGGGAATGAACCCTATTCGTTTTAGGAAACAAGACAGTTTAAAATGGAATCCAACTGGAAGAGACTATTCAGTTAAATTTGGATATGGAAAACTCCAAGATGGTCTTGAACAACAACCTATTTGGCCCCTTTGGAAAATTGTTTGGAAATATGAAAGTCTTCCCAAAATCAAAGTCTTCATATAGACTATGCTCAAGGGGAATATCATCACAACTAATAATCTCAGAAAATGAAGTATATATGGCTCCTCAATCTTCCCTTTCTGTTATAAAGCTAAGGAAACCATTCATCATCTCTTCATTTCATGTGAATTCTCAAACAATTGTTGGCAAGCCTTGGTAAGTCCCCTCCAAGTCCAAGTAAATTCCACTCTTAGCATATATAAATTCTTTGTCAATTGGAAACCTAACTATCCTTATTCCTTCAAAAACAAATTCATTCTCAAACGCTTCTAGAATTGGCTCACAACCTTTTTATGTTGGCATCTCTGGTTATCAAGGAAACAATATATATGTCAAAATAAAAAGCCCGAAGTTAGGAAAGTCTTGGCCAAATCTTGGAGTTTTTACATGGAAAACATTTTCTCAAAAGGGAACAATAAAATAGATATTAAGATTCTCCAAAATGAAGAGATATATTGGTTCAAATTTGTCCTAGATAGATCTCCCAACATTGTCTATCTACTCAAGAGAAATCTCCTCAGTTCAGTTAACTGGAAGGCACGTCTTAAAGATAAGGATTTCAAACACTGGCTAAAACCTCTCAGGCAACCTTGTCTCTTCTTTAGTGGTGCCTCTAAATGAAATCACCGTTGAGATGGCACTGGTGGTATCATTATTGATCATCTAGGATCATATTCAATCTCTTCTGAGTGGGTGCTAGGTACTGAATCTAAAAATAGGGCTGAGGCTTATGACTTTCTTTTGGGTGCTGAGATCCTAAGTGAGCGAAATTTCAAGAATCCGATTGTGAATGGAGATTCAACCATCCTCACTCATTAGATGGTCGAAATTTCGATTTCCAAAAATGCAGACCTTTGGAAAATAGTTTCCTGAATTCAACATCAAACGAGGAATTTGGGAGAAATTTCTTATTATCATGTGCTCAGAGAAAATAATGGAAGGCTGACGAATTAGAAAAAAAAGAATGTTGCAGAGCTCAAGGAGAGGTTAAGACCAATGAGGGGATTTCCATCAAGTTTATTCCCTAATATTTTATTTATTCACATGCATGAAAGGACCCAAGTTAATCCCAAAAAATGTATTTTCCTCTTAGTCGATAGACTCCTCATAAATCCACGACATATCTTCATTAGTCAAAACTCCAATTTCCAAGCGGATAGGAGCTACTTCTTGAAATCGCCTCCTTTGAATTTACCTCTGACTACAAATATTCACTTGATTCTTCACAAGATTCACGTGAATCCTCTCTGCTCCATAAATCTCCCTCATCGTCCCCCCCTAGCCCCAACGCACAACCTCTTTTTGAGCCTCTATCTCCTCCTTCGTTCTCTTTGCCCTATAGTACCTTTAGTCCCTACTGTGGACCTCCTTTCATCAGTTGCGTAGTTTTCCCTCTCACTACATAGCCTCTCTACACTTAGCCCCATCAACATTTCCAGACGTCTTAGCTCTACCCTCTGCTCTCTCCAATCCTCGCCTAATGGATCTGAATCATGGCTTTTCCCATTGTAGCTCCCTCAAATAAGAATTGGAACATGATAAAGCTCTTCATAATCAGTTTAAGGAGCATTTCTCATCAGAGATGAGTTTCTTATACCACTAATGCACCAACCTCAGGAACTCTTTTGACAAGATTCGTCAGTGCTTCTCCCACATCGAAAAGCCCTGTACTCTCTACAAGACATGGTCAAAAATAATTTTGCTGAGAATTCAAGCTCCAATGACCGAAGTAGCATTCATCCACATAAAGGGGAAAAATCCATCAACAAAGACTAAAAGGAGGAGACATATACAACTTCACTTCAAATTCTATGAGAATTTGCTCTCAACCAAAATGAAAGTTTTCTCTCTAGTGTTTTGAATCTCACCATAGCGATCAATGAATAGTAAATGTACTATGTTGTTGCAACAATATGTTAGAGTCTATAAGCTAAATGTAGTAGGTAAAATAGGTATTTTTAAGCTCCATGTAAAAGTAGGAAATCACAAATCTAGGAGTTTTTGTCCTGTTCTCATCCTGATCTATTTAAAAGCATCGTACCAAGGCACTAGCCTCCTTTTTTTTGAGTGAATATGTCATAACTATTTTTTTTTTAAATTTTTTTTATTGGTAGTTATTTACTATAATATATACAAGCTTTTAATAACAATAAGGTCTTCTAGACATGAAACAACATTCACTACTACAATAACCAATATTCACTAGATTAGTGCAGCACTGTGGACTAATAATACCATAATCAAGTTGGTGTAAAAGAACATATAATTTCTCAGAATGCCATGGATCGCGCTCACAATGAAAGAAAAAGAAAAAACACTGAATCCCATATATCACAGACAGAATAGAACAATTGGAGATAATGTAGAGGTATTATAGCCATGTCCCTTGCATGGAGAGTCTCAGTTGATAAATTGTAGAAGTGAAGTTTATAGCTCATGTGACCTTCATAATGTCACGTACCCATTGGAGAAGATTTTTTCTAAATGGTACCACAATGAGGACCATAATGTAAACACCTTACACAAAAAACCAATTAAAACCTACTTAGATCCTGGAGATTACATATTAAAGTTAAGGTTTTATAACTAGTTCAACTACTAGTCTTACACTGAATTCCATGCTATCAAAAACCACTAAGCATTATAACAATTTGAACAAAACACTATTTGACTATTTATTACAGTGAACTAAGAATGGATTGCATTGATGACTACTACTAGTAGTGCTATTAATTCCCTTTAGAGGGGCTCACTTGAGAGGCAACATATGTACATTTGGGACATATTGACACACTTCCATTGATGGATTAATGCACTGAATTCCCTTACAAACTAACAATTATCCATATCAAGAGTGACATTGACATTTGATTCCAAAGCCATGAAGTTTGAGATGATGACAATTACGAGATCCTAGATGTATGATCACAATAATTGATTTTAGTGCAACAAGTTCAAGATGATGACTCCTGGGAATAAATTAACTGGAATAATTAGATATAATACAAATGATCCTAGATTAGGTGTTCAATGCACACATAATTTACCTCCCCAAGGGAAGAATCATTTTAATAGGTGTTCTTCGATTGACTCTATAGGCTTAATAGTCATATATGTCTAGTTTAGGAATGGTGAGTATAAATGGGTTAATGAATAATTGGTATGAGTTGGGCTCACTGGCGAGAGTGCAAGAATTTAGGTATTGGTGGTGTTAACCCAACTCTCCCAACTTAAGGAATTTACAGGTTTTGAAGGATGATTTATGAATTTCTTCAACCTAGCGAATAGGCTCTTCATTATTCTAATGGAACAATTCCTTACACACGCACACACACACATGAGGGTTAGCTTAATTGGTTGAGTCCCTGTCATTAAAGCACCTTTGCTATTGAGAGGTCACATGTTCAATTCTCTCGACACTCTTGGGGTCAAGCTCTATGGTTGAGCTGACAGGAAGTGACCCCTTTGGGTGGATATGCCTGGTACAAATATTCCATGGATGTAGCAGTCACCCATCTATGGGGTCCATGAATCATTCCACTTGACGGATCTTATAATATTGATTCCAAATCGATTGTGATGTTGTCTCTATTCCTTATTTAATTTTGCAACAATATTAAGGAACTGCAATTATCTAGCTTGCGCAAATTCTGTGTGTGTTTGAACACACAAAACACAAAATTTTCTTAAGCTAGATAATTGTAGTTCCTATTTTTCGGAACAATTTCCTTTTTTGGCAGTTTTTACGTCCTGAACTTCTGGATTCTTTTTGAGGCCATAAACAACATTTTTTGGGGAAATGGGCAAATATGAACTCATGTTTGCAATTGAAATTTGTTCTCCTCAGATAAACCTTTCTAACATGCTATCATGCACATCAAGCGAAGATCATATGCCAAAGTTAAGACCCAAGGAAGTTGATGTTCCAACTTACTCCATTGGATCCCATAAGTCTTTGGCGCTTCATCTCCTAGGGTTAAGGTTTTGGATGTTTAGGGTTTCTCATTGTTTCTTCATAAAAAATCCTTAGCACCTCATTGTAACACAGTTCAGGAGGCCTGTGACCATCACATTGATTCTCAACTATAAGCTACCATCGTTCGATACAGTTTGCTTTCTTTTTGCATGTAAAAAATTTCAAAATTTATATTTATTAATTGAAGTTCAGTTTCATTGTATCTTTGTGTTTCTATTTTAAACATGTATTTCATTTCGTTCCTTAATAAATCTAGATCAATTGTATCACAATGGTCTGCTCTTTTTCTGTTTTCCTGTGCATGTCCCCAATGAGGTTGGGGTATAAGGAGTTGGATTCAAATTGCTTGAGCCCTTGCAAGGCCATCCTTGCTGACCCGAATGGCCTCCCATGGCATAAGAAAACAAAGATGAGGGAGCATACGATCCTATCAAATTGTTGCTCTATGAAGCCTTCTAGTGACAAAGGAATGAGATGATGGATAATTTTTCCTAGATCCTATAGTGGATACCAATGGGTGATGCTGGTGCAGGGTAACACCCACACATACCCACAGTATGCAAGAATCTGCATAACAAAACTGTCCCAGGTATTTGACTCTATAATGGAGTCAAATCTTCAAACCCTGAATGGTTAAGGCCCTCTAAACAGTTCCTTTGTATCGGAACACAATCACCCCCCCAAACCTTTCTATCGGGAATAAAAAACTCTTCAGAATCCTTTATATAAACCATAATATATATATATATATATATATATATATATATATATATATATATATATATATATATATAACCATTCCCCTTTCATAGCCTTGGTTACATATATATTAATACACAAAATCCTTATTGGCACTAATTTTCCTTTAGAAATATTTTACAAAGGAAATATCGCGCAAACATACCTTCCTTTGCTTTTATATGGACTCTGCACAGTCCCCGAGGTTAGACCTCATCGCAATTGGCATTCACTCCTATCGCAGGCACACCACACATATATGGTTGCATCACCCCTCTGACTCCGACATATGACTATCAGAATCATTAAAACATTGCTTAAGCCTTAAACGACCCGCAACACTTTAACATGAAATACATTGCATACACGGGAAAACTCGTTCGAACACATATAAGGTGGATCTTAAATCTTATGCACCAGCACTTATAAATGTCGTCGGGTCCAGATCTTCGCTATACTCACTAATAGCGCAACTCTTCTGATCTCCGATAAACTGACACCTCCGAACTCCTATTGGTTATCGCTATATCAGTTTGGCAATATCGAAATATCACTATCGGCCCTTTGCTATACACCGTCGCCAACCCTTTGGAATCTTCGATATGCGATATGCTGATATTTAATCTCCACCGTCCATTTCAATCGCTGATCCAATGGCTATCGGCGCGTTGCTGATCGGCCTGTCGGCGTTCCACTCCTCTATGCTTGGCTTCTGTGATTACTCCGATATGCGATTAAATCTCAGCCGTTGATATGAGATCTAACGGCTACTGAGCATCTAACACTTCACTTCTCCGCGTGACCCTTTGACTTGGTTTTTTCACATTTCTTCAAGTTTTCTCTGTGGTTCGGGTTTTCTAAAGGTTCTAGTCTTCTATTCTTTCGCTGCTCGCTCTTCCTCCTGGGCTTAACTTTGCCTGCTCCTTTGATTTCTATTACTTCAAAGCAATTCTTGATCCTTCAAATGGATTCAACCATCCATTGTGATTCCTTTGAATTGTTCTTCTCGTCTGCAGTTCTTCAAACTCCGCCTTTTGCTTCCACTGCTTAGCTTCTTCTGAGCTGAACTCCTCAGCGAACTCTTACTTCACACTTCTCTCTAAAGCTACACTCTGACTCTTCACTTGGATTCAATGATCCCTTTATGATTCCCCTGAATCATTCTCTCCCTCTGCGTCTTTCAGAATTCTGCCTGTACCTGTACAGAGCCTACGAATTCACAAGTAATTCATTTATGAAATACTCTTCAACACATACTAACACAGTCAGGATAAAACTCTGTATATATATGTAAAAACACAAGATTACATTCAAGACTCCTCGGTATCGCATAGGCCTGATCTTCTGCTATCAGTGGCCTCTCCCTTTTGACTCTGCCCGTAGGCTTACATATATTTTCTGTCCCTCTCTATATCCATTATTGGACGCACAGGTCCATCACACATATATTTATATGGAAACATTGGATCGGATCACTGTGAAGGATCCGATCACATCCTTTCCTTGAATCACTCAACTAAAGCCCTAAAGCTCGTTACAGAATACATATGTGGTAGTTTACATTAATAACAAGTCTTCGAGAGACTTATCAATTCCATCATTCGCTCTGTTTTAAAATAGAAAAGTCCTCTTATTCAGCTCGATGGTCCACGTCCTCTCTTTGCTCCGCTTTGGATTCTTCATTCAATTAAGAGTGTTGGATGCTCTTTCATCAGACTTCCAAAGTATAAAATATTCATTATCTTCTGATCATGTGTCTTCTGATCTTGTATTCCTGGATCCCACACTTTGTTCTGTAACTGTCCACATGCTTTGTTCCCTTGTCGCTGCTGTACTTCTTCTATCTTTTGCTCCATCTTCTTCTTCTTATCAATTAGATTCAAGTTCTGATTGATCTTTCTTCATGTTTCTATCATTTCCCTCCATTTGGATTGCTTCATCATCAACTCCCACATTTCTTCAATCTCTGTCTCCAGTACATCTTTGGACTGGTCCATCTTCTGCTTCATATTTCTGCCTCCTTCTCTTTGTTTCAGATTGCTGTTGCTGGCTTACTTTTTGTTCTTAATTTTCTCTTGTTCCAATTGTTTTGCTTACTTTGACTTCTATTTTGCTTTCTCCAACTTTTTCCTTGGTTGCTTTGCTGACTTCTCTTTTACTTGCTGCCTTCCTATCATCCTTACCCTCTTTCATGATTGAATCATGACCGTTCAACACTCTCTCCAGCAATTGCATATCATTGTTCCATGTATTTAATTCATCCACAGAGTTTTCTTCTCTCATCTTTATTTGGATGCTCAACTGTGCCAAATTTCCTTCAGATGCTGCAACAAAACCTACACTCACAAAACACTTGTTAAAATTAAAAACATAAGGCTGTTGTGCCTTATCTTCCTTTGGCAAAAATTCAACTTGCTGCATTGTTTCTTTCTCCTCTATCAGCACATTAGTATGCTGATTTGAATTCTCAAAAGAACTCACGAGACTGTTAACTAGTCTCTCCTCCACATCATTTTCTTCAATGATATCTCTCTGCTTTTGTCCACTGTAGTGAACTCCTTCTTTTTCAGTGTCAATCTGTTGGACTCTCGTTATCACCTCCTTTGTCTTGTGACTATCATTCATGATAATTATTTTGTCTTCCTTCTTCAACAATCTCTCTTGAACATCTATCCTCTGTCTTTCCAATTCCCTTCTTTGAAAATCTAATTTTCTATATAACTCAACAATTTCAATTGGAGTAGATTTTGGAAATTTCACACAGTTCTCCATACCTTCCTTTGTTATGGATAGATCATCAGATGTCCTTTCTCCCTTTGCTAAGTCTTTTGGATAGACTTCTTCTTCCTTAACATCTTTCAGTAGATGTCATTCTTCTTCAGTAACTGTCTCAATAGCTTCCATGGCTATTTCCACTGTTCCTATCATCTTAGTGAACTGATGATCCTTTACTATGTTTTTAGCTAACATATTCTCTTTTTTCAGCACATTTTATCTTGCTGTCCCTCTGTAACTCTTTCCCCAGAGTTATCCTTGCTTCACTATCTGCATTAGCATTCTCCTGTATTTGTTTTTCATTAATAACATTAATCAAACTTATTTGATTACCTTTCTTAGACAATATTTCTTCATTCTTCATCAGAATAAGATCCTGATTCTTCACCTCCATGACAACTTCTATAGACTCATCCATAGACCTTTTCTTCTATATGCAGTCAAATTCCTCCTCTTCTGAGAAGTTTTCTTTGCCACCTTTTATTTCCTGATGATCATCTCCTCTGAAGATATCTTCAAAAGGTTCCTTTTCTCCTGTAATACCTGCCATCATATACAAACTATTAGTTTTAAAAACATAAGACCCTGTGGTCTCGCTTAATGCTTCAGCCATCATATCTCCTTGCTGTTCCAAGTTCTCTTTATGACTCAGAAATCCTTCAATGGTCTCCTCTTCAATCTCCTCAAGCCCTTCACTTGGTTGATTGATATCTTTCCACAACTACATATGAGACCTATCTATCTCATCTTATTTCAAAACAAAATTTAGATTATGCTTGTCTTCTTTCTTCTTCATGAAAATATCAACAAATTTTCCTTCACTTGTTTCACTTGTAAACATACACAAATTGTCAGTTTTAAGACCATGTGACCCTTGGGCCTCACTTGAAGGTTCAGTCTTCAAGTCTTAATCTTCACTTTCTCCCAGAATTTCTCCTTGTTCTGGTTCACAAATGGACTCTTCCATTCCTAACTCAACTTCCTTGAGTTTTTCCATCAGCCACTTCACTTTCTTTTGCTGTAGCCTGCTCTGTCTCATGCCATTCCATTGGCCTCTTCCTCAAGACCCAACTTAGTCTCTGGCTTCCTCAAGCATTCTCCTTAATGCATTGAGTTGTTATTTTAATTCAACAACTTCTTTGTCAATTTCTTCTTGACTCATCCTCTTGCCATTTTCTTTGGCATACTCTTTCTTATATATTCTGCTGTGGCTTCTCTCTAAACCTCTGCTATGACTATCAGTAGTCATCTTCTTCTCTTCTTTCTTCATGAGTTCTTCTGCAACAAGCCTCTGCAACAGCTAGTCCTCCTCACTGTAATCTTACCTCACTAAGCTCTCCTCACTCAGTCTTTTGGTAAGCATAGGTCCTCTGTCTCGAACCTCCTCTTGAGCAACACATTTTCTCCTTCTAGGCTTCTGCAATCTCTCACTCTCTCTTGAGAACACTTCAGCTGTCCTCTTTGTCCAATCTCTTGTTGGATTCTTCAGGTTCACTGCCACTTTCCTTCAGAGTGTTTTCCTTCTCTGTCTTCAAGAACACATCTGGTTCTCCTCTCACAGCTTCTCTTGCTATCACCTGTGCATTAGTATAAAAACATACATTCTTAATTTTAAACAGAACATACTATCTCACCTTCAAGATCTCAGCATGATCTTGTTTCACCATTCCACCTGTACTTTGAATGGATTGTCCTCTGTTTTGTTTCCAAGTCCTCTTTGATTCAGAACTTATATTAAGCAATCTTGCTTTCTCTTTCCTTTAAGGAATCCTCTGTTGCTGTTTACTCCAAGCCTCCGCTGGAGCTACTACAGCCTCCCAAGAACTTCAAACGTTCCCTTACAGTCTTCTATTGTAGCCTTATGTACATTACCTTCTTCTGTGGACAAACTCCTTTTCATAGGAAATCTTTTCCGCTCTGATTTCAAATCTGCTCTGATTACAAGTTTTCTCTGATACCACTAATGGTGCAGGTTAACACCCACGAATACCCACAGTATGCAAGAATATGCATAACACAAATTTCCCAGGTATTTGACTCTACAATGGAGTTAAATCTTCAAACCTTGAATGGTTAAGGCCCTCTAAACAGTTCCTTTGTATCAAAACACAATCACCCCACCAAACCTTTCTATTGGGAATCAAAAAATCTTCAGAATCCTTTATATAAACCATAATATATATATATATATATATATAACCATTCCCCTTTCATAGCCTTGGTTACATATATATTAATACACAAAATCCTTAATGGCACTAATTTTCCTTTAGAAATCTTTTACAAAGGAAATATCGCCCAAACATACCTTCCTCCGCTTTTATATGGATTCTGCATAGTCCTCGAGGTTAGACCTCATCGCAATCGACATTCGCTCCTATCGCGGGCACACCACACATATATGGTTGCATCACCCCTCTGACTCCGACATATGACTATTGGAATTGTTAAAACACTGCTTAAGCCTTAAACCACCTGCAACACTTTAACATGAAATACATCGCATACATGGGAAAACCTGCTCAAACACATATAAGGCGGATCTCAAATCTTATGCACCGACACTTATAAATGTCGTCGGGTCCAGGTCTTCGCTATACTCACTAATAGTGCAACTCTTTCGTTCTCCGATAAGCTGACACCTCCGAACTCCGATCGGCTATCGCTATATCAGTTCGGGCGATGTCGAAATATCGCTATCGACCCTTCGCTATACAACGTCGCCAACCATTTGGCCTCTTCAATATGCGATATGCCGATATTAATCTCCACCGTCCATTTCAATCACTGATCCAATGGCTATTGACATGTTTCTGATTGGCCTGTCGGTGTTCCACTCCTCTGTGCTTGGCTTCTACGATTACTTCGATATGCGCTTAAGTCTCAGCCATTGATCTATGAGATCTAATGGCTGTTGAGCATCTAACACTTCACTTCTCCGCGCAACCCTTTTACTTGGTTTTTTCACATTTCTTCAAGTTTTCTTTGTGGTTCGGGTTTTCTAAAGGTTCTAGTCTTTTGTTCTTTCGCTGCGCGCTCTTCCTCCTGGGCTTAACTTTGCCTGCTCCTTTGATTACTATTACTTCAAAGCAATTCTTGATCCTTCAAATGGATTCAACCATCCATTGCAATTCCTTCAAATCATTCTTCTCCTCTGTAGTTCTTCAAACTCTGCCTTCTGCTTCCACTGCTCAGCTTCTTCTGAGCTGAACTCCTGAGCGAACTCTTGCTTCGCACTTCTCTCCAAAGCTACACTTTGACTCTTCACTTGGATTCAATGACCCTTTATGATTCTCGTGAATCATTCTCTCCCTTTGTGTCCTTCAGAATTCTGCCTGTACCTGTACAGGGCCTACGAATTCACAAGTAATTCATTTATGAAATACTCTTCAACACATACTGACACAGTCAGGATAAAACTCTGTATATATATGTAAAAACACAATATTACATTCAAGACTCCTTGGTCTCGAACAGGCCTAATCTTCTGCTATCAGTGGCCTCTCCCTTTTGACTTTGCCGATAGGCTTACATATATTCTATCTGTCCCTCTCTATACCCCCTATTGGATGCAGGTCCATCACATATATATTTATATGGAAACATTGGATCAGATCACTGTGAAGGATCCGATCACATCCTTTCCTTGAATCACTCAAGTAAAGCCCTAAAGCTCGCTACAGAATACATATGTGTAAGTCATGCTTTTCCACTTGCCACTCAAATTACATAAACAATTCCGCCAACGCGATATTATGCCTTCGTCTTCAGCGATGTAATCTGGACCATTGATCCATGTGATTAAATGGCTCCTGTGCATTCTCACCCACTTCCTACTTTACTTAAGCTCGCTTGGTTTTGATGGAATCTATGCTTAATTCAGTTCCTCTGCCATTTCTCTGTTACGACGCGCACAACACTCAGGCAACAATTAACTATGATAATTTGGATTGCCATCGACCCTTTCAGTGGTCTATGGTCAATCAACACACTTGTAAACGGATTTAAACCATTCATGGATATATACAACATAACTGAAATATACAGGCACACAGAAACCCAGTAATACACAAATATTATATTATACACAGTACGATTACAAGCTAAGGCATTTCAGCCTTAGAACAAGCTCTCCTTTGACTACATTATATCTATCTTTCACAGTTTACTGTCTATTCCTCTATATCTCATATATTGAACGCACAGGTCCATCACACATATATTTATATGGAAACATTGGATCGGATCATTGTGAAGGATCTGATCACATCCTTTCCTTGAATCACTCAACTAAAACCCTAAAGGTCACTACAGAATACATATGTGGCAATTTACATTAATAACAAGTCTTCGAGAGAATGATCCATTCCATCATTCGCTCTATTTTAAAACAGAAAAGTCCTCTTATTCAGCTCGATGGTCATCGTCCTCTCTTTTCTCTGCTTTGGATTCTTCGTTAAAATAAGAGTGCTGGATGCTCTTGCATCATATGCATCTTCATCCAATAGTCACTTTGGAGGCGCTGGCCCCTTCAAGGTACAAGTTAACTTTTATATTCCTATATTTGAGGGCCAAATAAATGCAGATGCTCTAGATAAATGGTTAAATATGATGGAAGGATATTTTTTTGTCCATAATTTCTCTGATAGAAAATATTACTTTTTCTATCATAAAGGCCACCCCCCATGTCAAGGACTAGTGGGAAACTTACTGTGAGCAAAGGGATAGGGAGAAATCCCCACTATTTTTGGTCGAACCTTCTTGGGAATCCTTCCAAGATGATGTCAAGGAATAGTACTACCCTGTTGGAATGAAGAAAAGTACATAAAATGGACCACACTATGACAAGAAAGGGACCAAGAAGTACCATAAATAACGAACATCTTTCATACCCTATGCACAAAGCTGGGTATTAAGGATTCTGAGTGACATTTGGTGCTCAAGTACCGTGGTTATTTGCACAAATACATTCAAGTAGAAAGGGATTTCTTGGACATCTCCTTGCTTGGTGTATCATATTGATATGCTATCAAAATCAAGCATCAATTTAAATAAAAGAAGCAAGACTTTGGATTTGTGAATCTAAAGTAGGGTAAGAGCACCCCCAAACTGAAGAACAAAGGAAAAAACCAAGGAGGAACACCTCATGATAACCCATCAAAACCGCAGGAAAAGAATAGCAATGGAAATACAAAGAAAGACACATGAAAGTGGTGTGAGTTACACAAGATCGCCATTCGCAACACAAATGAATGTCATGCAGAGTAGTCATTAGTGACTGAGCTAAAAGCTTCAGAGTCAGATGTAGGTTTCAAATTTGAGAAAGAACCCAATAAGGCGAAAAAAGTCATTGATGCTAAACCTAGCGCCAAGTTTTCCACCACCAAGGTGAAACAAAGTGAGCCCAAAGATCTAGAGGAAGGTGATCATATCTTACACTCAGAGATGTGGGTGAAGGGTGCTCCACTAAGGTTCATTGTCGATAGTGAGAGTCAAACAAACCTCATCTAAACAAAGGTCATTAAGAGGTTGGGCTTGTTGACAATAAAACACCCACATCCATACACCATTAGATGGCTCCACCAAGGGTGAGATCTCCATGTCAGCCAACAGTGCCTCTCATCGTACAACATCAAGAATTTACTAGATGAGGTAGTGTGTGATGTTTCTCCCCTTAAATTTTGTGATGTTTTATTAGGACAATCATACTTATGGAGGTTTCATGCTGTGAATAAGTCCAGACCTCATACTGTTATTATTACTTTGGGTAGAAAGCTATACATGATATCGAATATAGCCCTGCCTATTGCCACTTCTTCAATCTCGCTAAGCAATGCAGTAAGATCATTTCCCAGAATAGGAAATTTGTTTCCTTCCTGATTCGATATCAAAGTAAGGGGAAGATCCTGGCCACGTCCATGGCCTCTAGAAAGGGATCCTCTGCGTAGTATAAGCAAGTGGATAAGGTTGTGGAAGAGTGTAGGGACATCTCCTCACCCATGGGGAACCTTTACAATGTCATGTTAAGCATTTGATCAATTTCAATTGGGATGATGCACCTCTACGTAATGGGCCAATCTATCGCTGCTATCTTTTGGAAAATGAGGAAATCAAGTGGTAGATCAAAGAATTGCTACAAAAATGGCACATCTGACCAAGTTCCTAACCTTGTGGGAGCCCAATTATACTCGGACAGAAGAAGGATGGAACCTAGAAACTTTTCATTTATTATCAAGCTTTGAACAAAATCACCATAAGGAACAAATAACTGATTCCATAGATTGATGACCTCCTTGAATAGCTCAAGTGCGCTATGTACTTCAACAATATTTATTTGAAGTCCCACTATCACCAAGTTCCAATAGAACCTGTTAGCACTCCAGGAAACTCTCCTAGGTTGTAGCTCGGAGATGCCTGGTAACATATAAATCTTCAATATCGTTCTCAGAACTATTGGAATGGATGATGGTTTGGATCAAGTCAGATGACTATTTCAACTCTGTTTTCACTCAAGACATGCATGAACATCCTCAGCTTGACAAGGCTTTATACCAATAATGCTTAATAGTTTATAGATTCAATGAATAGGTGGGGAATCCTGATTGTACCAGCAGATACATACATAAACACATACGAATGGCTAGCTACAGAAAGTAAATAAAGCTTGAAAATCTAATTTATCAATGCAGAGATAAGATGACAGTTATCTGGCATTAGACACAGAAGAAAACATGAATAACCTATTCAAGTGCAAGCTTAGAATAGAGGAGAAGATGGCGATTGAACATGTAACAACAAAAGAAGCTTGTATTACTGGAATGAAGATGAGACGCTGGGAGGAACAGAGTATCCACAGTCTCCAAAAGTTGAACCCTTGTTTCTTCTAACTTTCAGCCATTTATAGGCTTTTTACAATGCTCTCGGGCTCTCTGAGGCTCAAGATGTCTTAATCTATACCCTCTATTTTCTTAACTACTTGATGCCATAAACAAACATGAGCTCAGAGGTCTATTTTTATAACAACTCAGTAACCAAATTCTAGTAATTTTGTCGCGCTGTTAGGTGGCTCACTCATGCCAGCGACGTTCCATAACCATTTCTGTTGGTTCGACTGCATCGTGCTGTGGATTTTTCCCTTTTTTAGCTTTCCATCTCTCGGCCTCTGTCCGCTCGAATCCCTCTTCTAGCATTAAATAATCATTTCATAATGCCTTAAGGGGAGGTGGCCACCTATTCTGCAATGGATGAGTGCATTGGGCCTTTGAAATCCCTGAAACGGCTGCTTTCTGTTAACACAGAGAAATGCATTCAAACTGTGAAAATCCGCCAAAAACACTGTTCACCCAGACTTCAAATGTCCTCAAATCCGGTCTATTCTCCTATCGGGTCCGCCTGTGAGTCGCTATCGCATGTCGCAAATGGCTTGTCCCTTTGTATTTTAGAAATACATTAAAACACTAAAAATCCCATAAAAATGGCCTTGGGCGGATTTGAAATGACATACAATAGCCTTACGGAACCCTTTCGGGTCTGGTTTATTGCATCGACGCTTCTATATAGGTATAAGCCTCGCTCCATTGTGTTTCTCTGATTGTGATATCGTGATGTGATTGATTGCAATCGCATATCGCGATAACCCTGGGCCATTTGGTGAGCGCTCTATTATTGCGATTTGCCGATTAGATTTGGACCGTTGATCGGCCAGATTTGACGGCTATTGTGCCAAGTTGCTGTAAGCCTCCGCTAAGCCTTATTTCACTGTTTTCTTGTGTTTTTCGCCTCCCGATAGTGTTTTTCCACCTGTTTGAAGGTTCCCCTTATGCGACAGTTTTGATATTTTGAATGATTTTAAGAAGATTTCGAAGACTTAGAGAGTGTTTTGGATCTGTTTGGATCAGCACCTCAGGGCTAACACTGGCTCCTTCTGGGGATGAAAGCCTCCCTATGAGGTTTCAAGAACTGCAGACTACTGCCTTTCCAGTAACAACCCAAACAAACTTATCTCCTAGTGTTCCATTGGGCATGGAGTTTATTTGCATAGAAAACAAAAACTGAAAAACCTATTACAATATTAAGGCCTTAAAGCCTCATATGAAGTAAAGTTTCAAAAATCGCCCATTGATTGGGCCATCAAAAACACCTTCCCCCTCCAAATTTGTGCAGAATAAAAATATTGTTCATCTGAAATTGAGCAATGACAAATGGTCCCGTCCATAAGGCATCAAATTTACCAAGGTTGCCCTTATTTTCCTTCAATGCATCCCATTTGAGAACCCAGTCACCAACCTGAAAACTGTCCATTTTTGCCTTCCTATCAAAGGTTTCTTTGATTTTCTTCTGATGAATTCTTAACTTCTCAACCAGTTGTTCTTTGATTTGCTGTAATTCAACAAAGTTACTCATTCTCCTCACCATGCTGTTCTCTTCATCTTGTTCTTCTTGCAAGAATTTGGCCACAGGAAGAATTAGCTGGATAAGAAAAACAACATCAATGCCATAAACCAGCTTAAATGGAGAATTTCCTATGGACTTCTTGTTGGTAACTCTGTCAGCCCATAGTGCAAACTTCAACTTGGAATCCTAGTTCTTTTTGTTGTCCTCCAACAATTTTTTGATTATCCTTACAAGACTCTTGTTGGATGATTCTGCCAGGCCATCGCCTTGAGGGTAATATGAGGTAGAGTGCACCAATTGAATGCCCATGGATTCACACATGTCCACCAATTCTTCTGCCATAAAAGCTGCTGCATTATTAGTGACTAGTTTGGTTGGGCAATCAAATCTAGTGAAAATATTCTCATTCAAGAACGTTATGATAACTTGATGATTAGCATTTTTAGTGGGTATAAACTCAATCCATTTGGTGAAATAATCAGTGGCTACCAATATCCATTTGTGATGGCCACTGGAATGTGGATTAATCTCACATATGAAGTCCAAGCCCCACTGCTCGAAGGGACCATTGGTGTGTACTGGCTTCAAGGGCAGAGATTTTAGCTGTTGTCTTCCTGTAAACCTCTGACATTTGTCACAAGAATTCACAAAAGAAAACACATTAGAAAACAGAGTAGGCCAATAATACCCAGCTCTCATGATCTTGTGGGCTGTGGTTCTCCAATAACGATGCCCTCCACAGATGCTAGAACGAAATTGGTGCATGAATTCCACAGATTGTCCTTTGTCTAGACATCTCAAGAGGATCCCTGATGGGTCTTTCCAATAAATTAGGTTTTTATTAATGCAGAATTTGACTGATCTGAGCTTAATGGCCCAAGCTTGACTTGAGCTAAGCTCTGGAGGGACTTCTAGCTCCTGCAAAAAATGAACCACACAGGAATACCATTCACAGGTGGCTAGATTTTCAGCCAAAGACTAATTTTGCTCTTGCTCTTCTGCTTCTTCCTCTGTCTATTCACTGCCTGAATTTGAACCCATGCAATTGATGTCTAACAAACTGCAATTTTCCTCATCCATAAGCTTAGACAAGCCCTGGCCTTTTACAAGATTGGTGGGCTTCACCTCTATGTTGAACTCTATGAATTTTGCAATCCATTTAGCTCTCTTTCCATCAATATCTGGCTGAGTTAGGACATCTTTTATTGATGCTAAAGGTACATACGCAACCACTTTGGAATGCAGAATATAAATTTTGAATGCCTTTAAAGATTTTATGAGAGCACAAGCTTGTTTTTCAATAAGGTCATACCTTAGTTCAACGTCACTCAGAGTTTTGCTGAAAAAGGCCATAGGGTGTTCTACGCCTTCATCATTTTTCTGCAATAGAACTGCTGCAAGTGTATCATAAGAGGCAAAAGAGAAGATATAAAACTCCTTGGTATAATCTGGGCTGATTAGAGTGGGAGCTTCCATGATAGCTTGTTTTATGGCTTCAAAAGAGCTTCTTGCACCATCTGTCCATTTTATTTCTGATCCTTTCTTCAGCATGGAAGTGATGTGCTTCACTAGCTCTGCAAAGTTTGGAATAAACCTCCTGACAAAGTTAATCTTTCCCAGGAAAGATTGAATGTCCCTTTTTGACCTTGGGATGGACAATGTCTGGATTTCTTGAACTCTTGTTGGATCGATCTTCACACCTTCAGTAGAAACAATATGTCCTAGAAGTTTGCCTTCTTCTAGGGAAAACCGTGACTTCTTTGGGTTCACAGAAATTCCAAACCGTCTACACTTTAGAAACACCTTCTTTAAATGCTGCAAATGGTCCTTGTGACTGCTGGAAAATACTGTTATGTCGTCTAGGTAAATAAGGACAAATTTGTCCTTCTCTCCCACAAAGGCTATGTCCATGGCCCTATGAAAAGTAGCCTGAGCATTCATCAGTCCAAAAGGCATCTTGGTGTACATGAAAGTGTCCCAAGTAGTAGTGAAGGCAGTCTTTTCTTGATCTTCTGGATGTAAAACAATCTGATTGTACCTAAAAATCCATCTAAGAAAGACATGACTCTATCCCCTAAAACTTTTTGCAGCAAGTGTTCCATCTTAGGCAGGGGTTAGTTGTCTTTTTTAGAGCATTTGTTCAGATTCTTGAAGTCAACACAAAACCCGATTTCTCCATTCTTCTTTCTTACCACCACAAGGTTAGCTATCCACTTTGAATACCTTAAGGGAACTATGATCTTGGAATCCAACAATTTCTTTATTTCCTTTTCAATCAAAGGCAATAAGAGAGGGCTGATAGGTATTAATTTCTGCTTAAAAGGGATGGTGTTCTTCTACGGTGGAATCTTATGCTGAATGATGTTGGTGTCATAGGTCTTAAGATCACTGTATTCCCAAGCAAAAATATCAGCAAATTGTTTCATCAGGGTGCAATACTCGGAACTTTGGGCAGAAGACAAGTGAGTGGACAGATTTATGTACTTTGGATGGGCTGGACTCCCTACATTATGTCTATGAACTGTAGACTCATTTTATTTTTTGGCAGGCTTATAAGGTACATCATTATGATCAAACAACTTCTCTAGGGGCACCAATCCCTTGGGTATATGGTTACTAGGCAGTTGAACAATGCTATCCTGACCAATCTCGTCCTTTAGATTGGACTAGTTGCATTCTTCAATGGTTTTGTTTTCTTGGTCAATGTGCATTTCATAAAATTCATCAATGACTTGTAAAAACCTATTAATTTCATCATCATCTTCAAAAAATTTCGAGTATTTGACATTGTTAGGCAGAGATGGTCTATATTTAACCTGAAATTCATAAGTCAATTTAGGAGGCGAATAATGAATAAACTTGCTAGCAGACACAACAAGGGAATCAACAAGCTGGTTCTTCATTCTAGGGATGTAAGAAATGCTGAAACTATTAAAAGAACCCGTGAGCTTCCATACCTCATCTCTGTATGCTTTCAGCCTTGGATGTTTTTCTTGGAAAGTTTTGTTCACCTGCTGAATGATAAGGTCTCCATCTCTGAACACCTTCAGATCTTTGATGCCCATTTCTTTAGCAGTGTTTAAGCCGAATATCAAGGCTTCATACTCTGCTATGTTATTTGTGAGCTGAAAATTTAACTTGAAAGATAAATGAATGCATTCTTGTGTGGAGGATACAAGGACTACACCTGCCCCTGTGGCTTCCTTAGAGCAAGCTCCATTAAAGAACATGTCCCAGATTTGTGGGCCTTCTTCCTCTGTGATTTGGCAAACTGGTTCCCTAAGCTGCATAAAGGCCAACTGGGATTCTTCAATATGAAGAATATAGGCTCCAAAATTAGTGTCGATAGCATAGATGGGATGATTAGTGGGATTCCTTTCATCATTGATGATATAAGCCAACTGAGCTTCTCTGTATAATCTCCTACTCTCACCTCCAAAAACTGGGACAATATCATAGGGCAGATCATTTTGCAATGTTCCACCTAATCTCTTGATCCAACCTCTGGAAAGCAACATGCCAAACTTGGGGGGTACATCTGCTACCACAATATCCATCATCATGCTCTTCATGGGTAGCTGAGATAAGGTGATGGCTAGGTCCTTGATTAATCCCAAACATTTCACTTTTCTAGAGTCAAAAGAAAACAGGTCATGATAAGACTTGGTAATGTCAAGACCCAACTCATCCATGACAGCCTTGGGCATTAGATTATGGCTGGCTCCTATTTCTAGAAGGAAGTTTTGAAGGATTTTGTCATGAATAGTCAAAGAGACATATAAATGATGGGGAGTTATCATCAAAATTTTCAATCATTGGGCTAAGAACAACAACTGGTTCATCGTCTTGTAGATTTACATAGTTAGTGGAGGCTTGGATGGCTTTAGGCTCAAGGGCCTCGAGGATAGATCTCTTGAAGGACTCATTCTTCACTAGTTCAATAAGAGGTATAGGTATGCTTAGCTTCTGAATTTTTGATTTAAAACTGAAAGGAGAAGGCGACTTGTCAATGCCTCTTACCTCGTGAGCTGGAGCTTTGAGGATGATGGGATCAACTGCAATTCATTTCTTCTTTTTAGCTTGTTGTATTGCAGGGAAAATAGTTCTCTGAACATGAGTTTCCTTGGCATTATTCATCTTCGACCTCAAATCATATCTGTGTCGATCATGTGTTTGCAAAACAACTTCACCATCCCACTCTTGGCTGATTTGGTCATTGAATAATGACTTTTCATAGGCAGCTGAGGTAAAAAAGGAGGCATTGCCTTTGTCTTCTAGACAATGGATCTCATCATATTCTTCAAACTGCTCTTCTTCCATGACTACATTCTAGAAAGGGGTCTTCACCCTTTTGTCTTCATTGGCATCTTTGCTTCTTTGTAGAATCTGCAATTGCTCATTAGTTCTTCTATGTGGATTTGGATTTCTAGGAGCAAAGGTGTTAGGAACTCTTCCTTTCCCAGGGTGCTACTCAACCTTTAATTTGGAGATTTCAGAGGCTAATGATTCTATCATCTTGGTAATTTTATCTATCTTGGGATCTGAAAATGATTAAGATTCGCCCCTTTATCTCCTTCTATCAACATTCCCCTTGAGCTTCTCTGCAGCCATGATGTTTGATTCTACTTCCAAGGCTGCATCCTGCATATCGGCCAAGGTAGCACATCATCTCTCCCTCAATAGTAGAAAGAAGTCAAAATCAAAGGCACTGGCATAGGTGAGTTTAGCAGAGGTAGTGGTGGGTTTTACTTCAGCTGGTATCTTGCTGTACATGCAGTTAAACCTCTTATTAAAATCAGATAACAACTCAACATTTTCTCTCTTTAAGTTCCCAAACTCGGTGTGGTAGTAGAGTAGATCCTTCTTATCCCCCCAATTCTTTAGGAATGCTTCATCTAAAGCCTCAATATCTGCTATAGACCTTGGGGTCAGTTCTCTGAACCATTTTCTAGCCTCTCCATATAGACTTTGGACAAAGACTCTCATCCATACATCATCTTCACTAATGTCCAGGTTATCAGCATAGCTATAGAATGATTCAAGACGTTCCTCAGCTGTAACACCTTTAGTCCCAGTGAACTTAGGCCTATACTTCTGATATTCTCTAGTAGGCCTGGCATTAAAAGGAGTGGGTAGTACTAGAGGTCCATACCTAGCAGCTATGATTCTTTCCATTTTGGTAGGTGCTTGTGGTCCTGCCATAGTTGTGGTGGCTACAAGGGTACTGGAAGTCTGAACGACAAAGGGTTGAGGAGTGACCGATAGGATGAGAAGAGTATGATGGATAGGAGGAGAGGCTTCCTTTGGGCTTAGAACGAAAGGAGAACCTAAAGAATAAGGAGATCTATGAATCTCTGAGATTTTTTCTTCACTGCTAGTATTAGATGCTATACTCTCAACATGTATTCGTTCTATTATAGGATTTTCTTGAAGAGATATAGAATATTGTTTTGAGCTACCTGAACCTGATGCTCTTTTCTACAATGCCTTTCTTTCTTTGATGATTTTTTCAGGGTCAGGTACTGGGTCAGCTCGTGGCTTCTAAGGATTTCTCCAAGTATGCCTCACAGTCTGAGCCAGAACTATGGAGTGGAGTCGCCAAAAGGTTCGTCCCCCAGTAGAGTCGCTAGATAGATGATTACAACCCAAATAGTGTCCAGGCTTTGTCTATCGTTAAAGTTGGATCTATGTCGTCCCCCAGGGAAGTTGAGCTTCAGTCTCCTTTCCCCGGCAACGATGCCAATTATGTTAGCACACTAGGAAACTCTCCTAGGTTGTAGCTCGGAGATGCCTGGTAACATATAAATATTCAATATCGTTCTCGGAACTATTGGAATGGATGATGGTTTGGGTCAAGTCAGATGACTGTTTCAACTCTGTTTTCACTCAAGACATGCATGAACACTCTCAGCTTGACAAGGCTTTAGACCAATAATTCTCAATAGTTTATAGATTCAATGAATAGGTGGAGAATCCTGACTGTACTAGAAGATATATACATAAACACATATGAATGGCTAGCTACAGAAAGTAAATAAAGCTTGCATATCTAATTTATCAACGTAGAGATAAGATGACAGTTATCTGGCATTAGACACATAAGAAAACATGAATAACCTATTCAGGTGCAAGCTTAGAACAGAGGAGAAGATGGCGATTGAACATGTAACAAAAAAAGAAGCTTGTATTACTGGAATGAAAATGAGACGCTGGGAGGAACAGAGTATCCACAGTATCCAAAAGTTGAACCCTTGTTTCTTCTAACTTTCAGCCATTTATAGGCTTTTTACAATGCTCTTGGGCTCTCTGAGGGTCGAGATGTCTTAATCTATCCCCTCTGTTTTCTTAACTACTTGATGCCATAAACAAACATGAGATCAGAGGTCTCTTTCTCTAACAACTCAGTAACCAAATTCTGGTAATTTTTCCGCGTTGTCAGGTGGCTTGCTCGTGCCAGCGACGTTCCATAACCATTTTTGTTGGTTCAGCTGCATCGTGCAGTGGCTTTTTCCATTTTTCGCTTTTCGTCTCTCAGCCTTTGTTCACTCGAATCCCTCTTTTAGCGTCAAATAATCATTGCATAATGCCTTAAGGGGAGGTGGGCATCTATTCTACAACAGATGAGTGCATCGGGCCTTTGAAATCCCTGAAACGGTCGCTTTCTGTTAACACAGAGAAATGCATTCAAATTGTGAAAATCCGCCAAAAACATTATTCACCCGGACTTCAAATGTCTTCAAATCTGGTCTATTCTCCTATTGGGTCCACCTGTGAGTCACTATCACATATCGCAAATGGCCTGTCCCTTTGTATTTTAGAAATACATTAAAACACTAAAAATCCCATAAAAATGGCCTTGGGCGGATTTGAAATGACATACAATAGCCTTACGGAACCCTTTCGGGTCACATTTATCACATCGACGCTTCTGTATAGGTATAAGCCCCGCTCCATTATGTTTCTCTGATTACAATATCGCGATGTGATTGATCGCAATCGCATATCGTGATAACCCCGGGCCGTTTGGTGAGCGCTCTATTGTTGTTTGCCGATTGCGATTCGCCAATCAGATCTGGACCGTTGATCGGCCAGATCTGATGGCTGCTGTGCCAAGTTGCTGTAAGCCTCTGCTAAGCCTTATTTCACTATTTTCTTGTGTTTTTTGCCTCCCGATAGTGTTTTTCCGCTTGATTGAAGGTTCCCCTTATGCGACGGTTTTGATTTTTTGAATGATTTTAAGAAAATTTCGAAGACTTAGAGAGTGTTTTGGATCTGTTTGGATTATCACCTCAGGGCTAACAAAACCCACAAATGTATGGAAGACCGCCTTCAAGTCCAAGGAGGGTCTCTTTGAGTGGTTGGTCGTGCCCTTCGATTTGGTGAATGCCCCCACAAATTTTAGGAGGCTAATGGATGACATCTTGTAGCCTTTCACCAACTAATTCATGGTTCTCTATCTAGATGACATCCTCATCTTTTGCAAGAGTTGGGAAAAGCACTTGCAACATATTCAACAGGTCCTTCACACTTTGTGGCAACATAAGATATATGATAACTTGGAGAAATGTTCCTTTGGCATGGACCAGGTCCAATATCTAGGCTACATAATTGATAAGTAAGGTGTGCATGTGGATCCATCTAAGATCCAAGTCATTTGGGATTAGCTAGTGCCTACGACTCTAACAGAGATTTGCAACTTCTTGGTCCTTGCTTATTTCTATCAAAGTTTCATGTTGGGGTCCTCTCATATCACTTGGACCTTAAGTCAAGTTACCAAGGGTAGAGAAAAAACAACACTTTTTTGATCCAAGTCAAAACATAAGTGTTGGCTAGTTGAATTGTTTATTGATTAACAATCAAGTACCACATTAAATTGTCAACCTAGGAAAGTCTTTTATTTCAAAGGCTACCGCGTACTGTATGTACTTAACTCTAAAAGCATTAAAAAGCTGTAGTATACATAATTCTCACGTTATGTTATAACAGTGTACTGTAAAGATAAAATGAAAGCAGTTAATTTAAGATTACAAATCTGAAAAGAAAAGTGATGGATGCTCTGTTAGCAGAGGATCAGGACCCTATCCTCCAGGTAAGGACGTTCAACACCTGCCCCTGTAACTAGATTGCTAATACACACTGCAATTCTAATTCACCGGTGAAATATTCTCTTACAACTTCAAGCAATTAACAAAACAGAGTACTAGCAAAAAGGAAATCATCAGAGGTAATGCTACAGAATCCAAAACAGAGTACCAGCAAAAAGAAATTACCAAACACACTTACACACTTGACAGGGAAGTAAATGGGTGAATCTTGTGAGGAAGGTGGGCCCAGTCCCTCTCACAAGATTCCCCAGAACACAAATACTAGATTAGGTGCTCAGAACAATCTTCTATTCATCTGCCAAAAGATCCAATTACAATAAAAGTTCAACTTTGCTGTTGTCTTTCAAAATTTCCCTTACAGAACTATTTTTCTCCCCCCCTCTCTAATGTAGATGTCTCCTCTTTATAGAGGAGACATCTATTACAATAGACTATCACAGTTCATTCAGTTAAACCTTTCTGTCAAAAATAAGAGTTACAGGATGCTGTTACAACAATGTGATAGTGTATTCTTTCTTGAGTTTCTTACTGTTACACAGCTGGTAACCGAACCTCGACCGTCTTCTTGGGATCCTCGCACTATCCTTTGCCGTTTCCCCATGGTTGCTGATTTAGTAAACCCGTGCTGTTCCTGATATTTTAGCAACTGTAACTGTGTTTTACCCTTTTTGGACAGTTGCTGATCATGTTGCGTCAGCGTGGAATTCTGGCGATCTTCAGATAGTTGCCGTTTGTTATTTTCAGTTGTTGCAAAATATCATTCCCCTGCTTTAGATAGTTGCCGTTGCTGGCTGTAGCAACTGCGTAGTTGCTGCTTCTGGTGTTGCAGCAACTGCGTAGTTGCTGTTTCTGGTGTTACAACAACTATGAATTATAATTCCTGCAGACTTTAGCCAGTTCAACGGTTACTTGGCAACTTAGTTAGCTTTTCCAAAGATAAATATAAAGATAATCATGAATATGTAATGAACAATTAAACATATAGATATGCAGAGAGTTACTTCATACCTTGGGGTGATTAAGTCATTATGTAATCAAAGCTTTCAACTATTGAACTGAAAAAGGATAATATTATGGCAAAAATATAAGGTCAAAAATGGTCAATTCTGAGTCCTAACATCCCCCCCAACTGAAGAGATTGCATGTCCTCATGCAATGCTTACTCTGAGTTTGAGTCGGAGTACTGGGATGAACAATGTAGATTACTGAGACAATAGTTATAGGAAGTGGCATCAAACTTATTTCTGAACCCACAGACAGTCTGTATTTTCCTCCATGCTGCTGCTTCTTCCTTTTTGGATAATCCAAACTGGCCCTTGTATTGTTCACCAGATAACCATAGAAGTGGAAATTTAAATCTGTAGCCAATCCAATTTTCAGCACAGTGTTGCATGCATCTAACATAGTAAGGTACCCTTGAGAGTGCTACCTGTAAATTAGGTGGATTATAAGGGTGATATTCCTGCCTCTCCTTGGGGCAGTTTTCCCAGAACAAGTTATTAGCCTTAATAGCCAAGGGTGCTTTGGTTTTCACATACTGCGCAGGACCACTGCTTGTAGTTGCCTGACGTGATCCTTCATTTCAGGGTCACTTATCATTCTTTGATGATGTGCAATGAAGGTGGCTGCGTTCTGAGGTTCAGCCCTAATCCACAGAAGGCAATTCTGTTCATTATGTTGAGCTGAGATAAAAGCGTTTTGCCATGTAAGTTGGTTGGCTAAAAAGGAAATGAAAGCTCTGAGCTATATGTCGCCAACAACAGGTAGCATATTCATGTTTCTCTCTTCGGACATGGCTTCATTATGGAGATAAAGCTCGCATAACAGATTTTGATCATTTTTAGGTGCCTCTGCAAAGGTTTGCATAAATTGTTCTGATGTAACCACCTGATGAGGTCTACCTTCTCTAACTGCCTTTATCTGTAAGAATGTCAGTCTTTCCCTCAAAAATGTTGCATAATTGAAAGAGGGTTTCCTTGTGGCAAGTGCTCTTTGGAATAACTCAAACATCTGGGACAATCTGGCTTTTAGTTCCTTAATTTCTTTGTACTGAGCTCTACACTGCTCAAGTGCTTCCCAGTTCTTGTATGCATAATTGAACCAGGTCCCCTTTTGCTGTTGGAATGATTTGCCTTGTGACAGCTCATATTCTCTCCACCATTTTCCTTTTAATTCTTGAAAACTATCTGTTTCTGTGCATGCATCACTAACAGAGGGAAGTTCTGTTTGTGTAAAGGCATCAACAAGGATAATCTGTTCTGTGATAATTGGAGTAGGTCGGGATGATCCAATGTCTTCCTTTCCATTTCCAGCTACTGTTTCTTCTTCATGTTCTATATTCTGTACTGATTCCTGTGTATCTGCTTCCTCTTCTTGTTCCATGGCGATTTGGGTAGGCCGGGGTGAGTCTATGCCTTTTTCCTCATTTCCTCCTGTTTCCTGTGTAACTGCTTCCTCTTCTCGTTCCATGGCAATTTGAGTAGGCCTGGGTGAGTCTATGTCTTCTTCTTCATTTCCTTCTTTTTCTTCTCGTTCCATGGCAATTTGAGTAGGCCTGGGTGAGTCTATGTTTTCTTCATTTCCTTCTGTAACTATTTCTTCCTCTCGTTCCATGGCAATTTGAGTAGGCCTGGGTGAGTTTATGTTTTCTTCATTTCCTTCTGTAACTATTTCTTCCTCTCGTTCCATGGCAATTTGAGTAGGCCGGGGTGAGTCTATGTTTTCTTCTTCATTTCCTGATTCTTGTGTAACTGCTTCCTCCTCTTGCTCCATAGCAATTTGGGTAGGCCGGGGTGACTTTATATCTTCCTCTTCTTTATTCCCTGTTACTTCCTGCATAGTTTCTGGAGAACTTGCTGGTTCTTGTGTTTCAACAAGTTCTTCTATTTGCTCCCGTGCAGTTTCTGGAGAACTTACTAGTTCTTGTGTGTCAGCAAGTTCTTCTGTTTGCTCTTGTGCAGTTTCTGGAGAACTTACTGGTTCTTGTGTGTCAGCAAGTTCTTCTGTCTGCTCCTGCACCGTTTCTGGAGAGCCTGTTGGTTCTTGTGTGACAACAGGTTCTTCTGTTTGCTCCTGCACCTTTTCTGGAGAGCCTGTTGGTTCTTGTGTGACAATAGGTTCTTCTGTCTACTCCTACACCTTTTCTGGAGAGCCTGCTGGTTCTTGTGTGACAGCAGGTTCTTCTGTCTCAGCAGAGGGTTGTGGTGTTCCCGTCTGTGTAATAACAGGTTGTTTTGTTTCAACCACAACAGCAGGGACTTCAGACATTGGTTCTGCCACTACTTTGTATCCTGCTTGAGTATATATCTCGCCACAATTGGCACACATATATTCATTCTCCTTACTCTTCTCTGCCGCAGATGCTATTCGTGCTAAAATGTGCAGGCTAAATTCATTTTGGTAGGCTTCCTTGATCCTTATTATTTCCTCCTGGTAATCCTGGATTTGAGACTTCAGAAATTCAATTTCTTCCTGCAGAGCAGATATGGTAGGCTAAGCTTGTGGAGCAGCAGGTTCCAGTGGAGGCAGAGGTTGTGCTTCAACATTGATTTGATCCCTTATACCCTCGACAGGTGGTTCTTGTGTGTCACCTGGGGTAGTGGCTGTTTCTTGTGTTGCAGCTTCTTGGCCAATATTACCTTGGGTGTCGGCAGCTGGTTCTTGTGTGTCAGCTGCCTTAAAATTTGATGTCACGAAACTGTGAACACTCTGCATCTCAGCCTCCGAGGGTGAGGGAGAGGAGTTTCCAGGGCTGGTGGGAATGCGGGTTTTTAACGTAATGGGTGGTGAGCTGGGAGGGGTGTGGCTAGGAGATTCAGCTATTGCAGACGACCGAGTCCTTTGCTTGGGTAGAGAAGTAGGGAATTCAGACATTTTCCTTTTCAGGCTGGCTTTCTTTAAGATAGGGACAGTGGCAGAAATAGCAGCGGCTTTAGCCGAAGCCCTAGTTCTTCTTCTTTTTGGTGGGGTTTCATTTTTCTGCTGCATTTTTCTTTTGAGCAGGGTAATGGGGATGTTGTCATCAGAGTCATCAGTAGAAATACCAAGTATGGGAATGGAAGGATTGGTTCTATTGGGGGATGGGGTTGTTTCCATGGGTATTTCTATTGCTGATTGTTCATTTTCAGCAACTTGTGGGGGTGTTTGCTGGAGGACTTCTTTGGGCATTTGTTCTGGAATGTCGTCTGCTTGCTGAGGGATTTCTACGAGTATTTGCTCAGGAATGTCCTCTGCTTGCTGAGGGATTTCTACGGGTATTTGCTCAGGAATGTCCTCTGTTTGCTGAGGGATATCTACATCTGGCTGAGGTATGTCTTCCGCTTGGTGAAGAATTTCCTCTTCGTGATGAGGAATTTCCTGCTCCGGCTGTGGAATTTCTGCCTCTTGATGGGGATTAATGGGGGGTGGAGGGTTATTTAAGGCGAGGCCTCTATTTATCAGCAATTGAGCTAAACGGTGGTGTTTCAAGGAAAGAAGTGGACGCTTCGCGTTGACAGTGTAACGTGACATATTTTTAAGACATCCCAATAAATAATATGGCATATTTATCAAATGACCATTCCTCAAATGATTCAACAAGACGAAATCGTGCTGGTAAATTACCTGGTACCGACCTTCGCACGTCAGGTATTGCTTCACAAATTCAGCAACTTTCGGCCATGGTTGAGGCAATGACTGAAGTGCTACGCCTCTGCCCTTGGGTTCTACCTGCTCGCCTGGTTGAAGAAAATCCTACTGCGCATTAAGGATCAAGTGCTTCCTACTGAACCACCGTATGCCATTAGCTGGTAGCCCGGTAACTTGGGCTATGACTTCCTCTGTGATTGGGATTTGGACTCCTTGAACGACAGAAAATCCTTCTGTTAAATTGCATGCAAACTCGAGTACTTGCTGCACGTCGAAGTCTGGAAGTCTCCTGAAGTAATCTAGCCATCCTGCTTGCAGGAAGATTTGATAAACCTCAGGATAGAGCTCAAGAAGTGCTGTTGTGCCAGGTTCGTATGTGATGGGATTTCCTCCCATAGCTGCTGTTTCAGTGAAATTCTCAGTTCAGAGCTGAGCTTCCGAGTTCAGTTCAGAGTAAACCGTTGCAAATGGTAACATGCCGTGATAAGGTGACTTTTACATATTACCGGGAGAGTTAAGGGCGGCGGCAGTTGGCGTAGTATGCAATTATGAGAGCGCTTTGGTAATCCCCCCCCTATGCGTAAGTGATATGATTGGAAGTACAATTATTTGGTAGTCCTATCAGCTTCTCCAATTATTTGGTAGTCCTATCAGCTTCTCCACATTAACTATTTTTTAATGTCCATACATAATCATGCGTACCTTTATGTTTTACCTTTTTGGTTGCTCCGTCGAAAAGTCTTGTCTTATCTTTTGCTGGATCATAATGATTACAGCGGGTCTAAAAGCATGAGAATACTGGCGATTTTTAATAATAATGACGGGAAGTGATAATGGAGTATTGTAATCATCACAAGAAGTGGTGTATTTTATAAAAATTCGTTTCTTGAGGGCTGAAGCGGAGAGACTGGTGTTTTTATAAATGAGAGAATTGCTAAAAAGGTATTACAGGATCGGGAAGTGGTGTTGCAGCAACGGGATTGGTGTTGCAGCCACTGGAAGTGATGTTACATCATCGGGAAAAGATGTTGTAGTAACGTGAAAAGGTGTTGCAGCAACAGGAAATGGTGTTGCAGCAACGGGAATTGGTGTTGCAGCAACGGGAATTCCAAGTCCGCAAAGTGATTCCTTTAAAGCTTTCGTTCTCAGCTATTTTCCATAGCTCAAATCTGCAAAATACTGAAATATAATATGGTAACCCTTGGCAGGGATTATTAGTAGTTAAAAAAAAGAATATCTTATCTAAAAAAATGCATAAATAAATAGAAATTTAAGTTTTTTGAGGGACAGCAAGTTCCCCTGGAAAAGAATACTGTTTAATTGCCATGCAAGTGGCTTTAAAATCTTCTTTAGAAACAGGCCTCTGATATAAACGGAGTCGATAGCCATTCACTAGTATTGGTGTTCTGCTTTCATCAATTGTTAAAAGTCTAACTGTCCCATTTGGAAAAACAACATCCACTTCATAAGGCCCTAACCACCTTGTTCTTAACTTACCTTGGAAATTCTCGAAACGGGAATCATAAAGTAGAGCCCAGTTACCTTTCTGGAACTGCTTCTGCTTGATGGTTCTGTCATGCCACTTGCTTCTTTGTTGCTGTATCATGGTTGTTTGATGGATGGCATCCTGTCTTTTCTCGTCCAATTCTTGAAGTTGCTGCAACCTGGCTGTTTGTGCATCAGTCAAATCAAGATTAACAGCTAAAGCAGTTCTTAAAGTTTTGATCTCAAACTCTATAGGGAAAATAGCGTTCTTTCCAAAAACTAATTCATAGGGTGAAAAGCCTGTAGTATTCCTCCAAGTAGTTCTATAGGCCCATAATGCCTCGGGCAACCTTTGAAACCAGTCCCTTCTATTCTCCTTTATTGTTTTTGTTAGGATGGCTTCTATGACTTTATTGGTGCTTTCTACCTGCCCATTTGCTTGGGGGTGATAAGGTGTAGTCATTTTGTGCTTAATATGATATTTCTGGAGCGTATTTTTGAAGCCATGAGAGTTGAAAGGAGGTCCTCCATCTGTGACTAATTCTCTAGGCAATCCAAATCTAACAAAGATTTCTTCAAATAAAAATGTTAGTACTGCTTCTTCATTAGCTTTAAGGAGTGCCTTAGCTTCTACCCATTTAGTCATGTAATCTGTGCATACTAATATGTACACTCTTTGATTGGATGGAGGATTAATGGGACCTATAAAATCTAATGCCCATTTCTCAAAAGGTTCAAGAATTACCTGGGGATTGAGTGGCATTTCATCCCTGTGATTAGGCTGGCCCATTCTTTGACAGCTATCACAGGCCTTCACATATTTTCTGGCATCTTTGAAAAGTGATGGCCAATAATAACCCATTCTGAGTACCTTGTGTGCTGTTCTCTTATCTGCAAAATGCCCTCCACAAGGGCCATCATGACAAGCTTTTAGTACATCATAAATTTCATCTTCACCAATGCACCTTCGGATTTCCTGATCGATTCCTGTATGGAAAAGACACCCGCTTATCCAGCTGTACCTAGCACTTTGCTGAATGATCTTTCTTCTTTCCCTGTGTGATAGGTGTGATGGTAATTTTCCTGCAACTAGATAATTGGCAATGTCTGCATACCAAGGTGAGTGAGCAGATACTGCAAATAAATATTCATCAGGAAAAGAATCATCTACTGGAGCATTTTCATCAGTTTTTAATCGAGAAAGGAAATCAGCAACTACATTTTCTTTTCCTGGCCTATCTACAATTGTGATGTCAAATTCTTGCAATAATACCAACCACCTGGTGACTCAGGCATTTGTAACTGATTTATTCATCAAATATTTAATGGCCAAGTGATCAGTATGCACAAAAGTAGTGTAGCCAGTAATATAATGTCAAAATTTATTGATAGCATAAATGACTGCTAGGAATTCCTTCTCAGTGACTGTATAATTCAATTCAGCTGGTGTCATATTCTTACTGATAAAATAAATGGCATAGGGAAGACTATTTTCTTCCTGACCCAAGACAGCTCCAATTGCAGTGTCTGAGGCATCAGAGGATATATGAAAGGGTAGTGCCCAATCAGGTCCTCTCAAAATGGGAGCTGCAGAGAACTGATGTTTGAGTTCATTAAATGCTTTTTCACAATCATCAGTCCACTTAAATTCAACATTCTTTGTTAATAACACAAATAGAGGAGAAGCTATTTTGGAAAAATTCTTAATAAATCTTCTATAGTATCCAGCATGTCCTAAAAAGATTCTTACATCAGTTTGTGTTTTGGGGGTAGGGAGAGTCTGAATTACCTGTATTTTAGCTGGATCGACTTGAATTCCTAGGAATGAGATGAAGTGACCCAATACAATACCTTGATTCATCATCATATGACACTTTTTAGTGCTTAAGGCAAGGTGTGCTTCTATGCATCGCTTAAGTACTTTTTCAAGATTCTGCAGTGCATCCTCAAAAGTCACTCCATAAGGAGTAAAGTCATCCATAAATATTTCTAATGAATCATTTAGCATATCAGAAAAAATCCCTATCACTGCTCTTTGAAATGTTGCTGGAGCATTACATAGCCCAAATGGAAGTACCCTGTAAGCAAAGGTCCCCCATGGGCTAGTAAACGTGGTCTTGTCCTGGTCTTGGGGTGCAATCTTAATCTGATTGTATCCGCTTAATCCATCCAAAAATGAAAAGAATTTCTTACCTGCCAAGTTATCTAATACCTGATCAATGAATGGTAAAGGGAAATGGTCTTTCTAGGTGGCTTTATTCAGTGCTCTGTAATCCACACATACTCTCCATTTGCCATTTTTCTTGGGTACAATTACAAGTGGGGAAACCCACTCACTATCATATATAGGGTATATAAATCCTGCATTCAATAGTTTTTGAAGTTCCTCCTTCACAATTTCCCTTAGGTTGGAGTTCATCCGCTGCTGGGGTTGACAGACTGGCCGAGATCCTTCTTTAATTTAAATACGGTGAGTACATAGCTCAGGGGAGATCCCTTTCATGTCTGTATAGTCCCATGCAAATGCTTCTTTATTTTCCTGGAGTAACTTTATTAACTGCTGTTTTTCATTATCAGTTAAGTTAGGATTTATATTTAAAGTTTTTCCAGGTTCAATTTCTATTGTTGTACTTTTGGAGGGGCTGCCTACTGTTGTCTGAAATAAACTTTTATCTTTCAAGTTCTGTTGAGATTCAGATTCTAAGATTGCAGTGAAGTGATTATATGTTTCTGGGCTGACCGAAGAAGGTTCAGAAATGAAGCTGATGATTAATTCATCTTCGGTAGAGTCTTTGAAAGTTAAGGGTTGTCCGATAGTCAATATAGGTTGGGTTTCTTCATCCTCATAATCTACCCATACAGAATTGTCATTATTAATCATGGGTGTAGCATGAGGATAGAGGGTAAGCTGTTTGGTTTCCTGCCCATTAGAGATGGTCATTGATCCTGATCTACAGCTGATGAAAGCATCTGCTGTAGCCAGCCAAGGTCTTCCTAGAATCAGCGGATGACCCCCCAACTTTGTTTTAGTTTGTAACACCACAAAGTCAGCTGGGTAATTCCAGGATTCTACAGAAATTATTAAATCTTCAATGACCCCTTCCGGTTTAATTGTAGAGCGATCAACCAATTCTAGGATGGTTGGAGTTTCCCTAATAAAGTTTTTTAACTGAAGAAATTGTGCTGTTTCAAGTGTCATAATATTTATTGTAGCACCTAAATCTAATAGAACTTTAGAGACAAAAGTTTTTCCAACCTGGACTGTTACTGTAGGGTGACCAGGGTCACCATATTTCACAGGATGATCTTTTTCTGTCATTAAAGCAGTCAGTTCTCCCATCACATGAACTGTGAGGGGGTCCTTAGCTTTTCTTCCAGGTTTTTTTATGCAAATATCTCTAACAGTCCTAGCATAAATGGGAACATCTCTTAATGCTTGCAATAATGGGATTTTAACGTATAAATTCTGTAGCTCGCCTAAAAGGTTAAAAGCAGGTTGCTCAAGTGTTTTAGTGAGAGCTAGTCGTTCAGGAAATGGTGGATCTGCTGTTTGATCATTGTTGTTAGATGTTGCTTCCACTGTTTCAGCATTATTGTTAGCTGGTTTTTCTTTTGTAACTTCCTCTTTATCAGAGTCAGTAATGTCATCAATGATTGGTTCAACAATTCTTCCTGAGCGAAGGTGGATATCGTTACATTGCATGGGGGAGACAGACTGATTTTGAATATCAATTGCTTGCAAGGCTTTATTATTATTTGGGTTAGGATTGGGTTGCACAGGCAGCTGCGGTCTAATTGCCTGGTTATTTGGAGGAGTATTGGATGGTAAGGAAAGAGACTGTTGATGTTGAGGAAATGGCATCTGTTGGGTTGCCCAGCCTGGGTTCCATTGATTAAAATACGGTTGCTGGGGAGCCCAAGGATTCCATATGGTAGGATCAGGAAAAGGAAGATTTGGTTGCTGCATAGGTGGAAAATTCATTGTGTTAAAGGGTGGGTACTGCATTTGGTTCATGGGTGGGTAATTTGTTTGAAAAGGAGAGTGATTATTCCAACGACTAAATGTTGTGTTAGAATTCATACCTTGTCTTTGTGGCCACTGCCTCCTCTGTGTCATCAGGTACACTGCTTCAGCCTCTTCTTCAGTTGACTGCAATGCTGCTTTAATTCCAGGCAGAGAGGGGCATTGCTGGGTCTCATGGTCCTTTTCGCAGATTGTGCAGATTGGTACCTTATCTAGTGGGCATTCCCTGAGTGGGTGTTTTTCTCTGCATTTGGAACAAAAAATAGCTAGGGCAGCTTCTGCTTCTGCCTGTTTCTTTTTTACCTGCAGAGCATCAATTTGTGAAGAAAAAGAGCTTAACATCTCAGTTTTAAATTCTTCTAATAAATTGCCTATTTCAGCCCTTGTTGCTCCTCCACTTGCTGACTTCTGAACTCTTGAATATACATTGTCCCTGCTTTTTGATCTGCTCACTGCTCCTCTTGAACATCTCATGCAGAGATTGATAATTTCATCAAATGGTTCCTTGGAAATGTCCCCTTTTCCCGGCATGTTCAACATGTCCAAGCAGTCATCTCGTACCCCTTTCAACAATATAGTTTTCAGGATATCTTTACTCATGTTATGGTGGTCAGACCGCTGCAGATTATACTGCATTCCACAAAATCTTCCAGATTCTCATCCTCCTTCTGAACCATTTTAAACAATTCTTCCTTCCTTTCTCTTGTCCGGCAGTAATCTTGATACTTGGCCAAAAAGCTTTCTTTCATCTGATCCCAGGTAGTGATTGCCTGAGCTCCTAAGCTCATAAACCACCTTAACGCATTCCCTTTCAGTGTTGCTGGGAACAGTTTTAGTTTCTGATTAGGGCTCACATAATCATAACTTCTACATAGTATATCGAATTCAAAGAGGAATTCATCCGGGTCTTCAGAGGATAACCCATGAAAGTTGGGTATGCTGAGAGTGGAATGTTCTTCATGGGGGTTGCTCCTCTTGGGAGCTCCCTAATAGGGAACTCCAGGGTAGAGAGTGAATTTTCCCCTCTTCCTTCTGCTCTGTTATCCTCCATTGGTCTTTTTCCTGAATCACTTGCTTTATCTTCTGTATCTTCTGTTTCTTCAGGTTCTTCTACCGGTTCCTCAGTGTATTCTGGTACTTCCAGCTTCCTTTCAGGTCCCAGTACTTCTTCCGTCTGTCGATCTGTTTGTGAGGAATACTGGATCTGAGGTCTCCGGGAACTTGTTCTCTGTGATGTTTCGACCTTTGAGATGATTTCGTCAATAAAGGTTTTTCTTCCTCCTCCACCTTTGCCGCCTGTGAAATTAGGTTTCCTGCGTCCTCTCATGCACCTGTTATTCTAAAAAAGAAATCATCAATGCTTTTAGAAATATCTAGTCGCCTTCCCCGGCAACGACGCCAAAATATTGGCTAGTTGAATTGTTTATTGATTAACAATCAAGTACCACATTAAATTGTCAACCTGGGAAAGTCTTTTATTTCAAAGGCTACCGCGTACTGTATGTACTTAACTCTAAAAGCATTAAAAAGCTGTAGTATACATAATTCTCACGTTATGTTATAACAGTGTACTGTAAAGATAAAATGAAAGCAGTTAATTTAAGATTACAAATCTGAAAAGAAAAGTGATGGATGCTCTGTTAGCAGAGGATCAGGACCCTATCCTCCAGGTAAGGACGTTCAGCACCTGCCCCTGTAACCAGATTGCTAATACACACTGCAATTCTAATTCACCGGTGAAATATTCTCTTACAACTTCAAGCAATTAACAAAATAGAGTACTAGCAAAAAGGAAATCATCAGAGGTAATGCTACAGAATCCAAAACAGAGTACCAGCAAAAAGAAATTACCAAACACACTTACACACTTGATAGGGAAGTAAATGGGTGAATCTTGTGAGGAAGGTGGGCCCAGTCCCTCTCACAAGATTCCCCAAAACACAAATACTAGATTAGGTGCTTAGAACAATCTTCTATTCATCTGCCAAAAGATCCAGTTACAATAAAAGTTCAACTTTGCTGTTGTCTTTCAAAATTTCCCTTACAGAACTATTTTTCTCCCCCCCTCTCTAATGTAGATGTCTCCTCTTTATAGAGGAGACATCTATTACAATAGACTATCACAGTTCATTCAGTTAAACCTTTCTGTCAAAAATAAGAGTTACAGGATGCTGTTACAACATTGTGACAGTGTATTCTTTCTTGAGTTTCTTACTGTTACACAGCTGGTAACCGAACCTCGACCGTCTTCTTGGGATCCTCGCACTATCCTTTGCCGTTTCCCCATGGTTGTTGATTTAGTAAACCCGTGCTGTTCCTGATATTTTAGCAACTGTAACTGTGTTTTACCCTTTTTGGACAGTTGCTGATCATGCTGCGTCAGCGTGGAATTCTGGCGATCTTCAGATAGTTGCCGTTTGTTATTTCCAGTTGTTGCAAAATAGCATTCCCCTGCTTTAGATAGTTGCCGTTGCTGGCTGTAGCAACTGCGTAGTTGCTGCTTCTGGTGTTGCAGCAACTGCGTAGTTGCTGTTTCTGGTGTTACAGCAACTATGAATTATAATTCCTACAGACTTTAGCCAGTTCAACGGTTACTTGGCAACTTAGTTAGCTTTTCCAAAGATAAATATAAAGATAATCATGAATATGTAATGAACAATTAAACATATAGATATGCGGAGAGTTACTTCATACCTTGGGGTAATTAAGTCATTATGTAATCAAAGCTTTCAACTATTGAACTGAAAAAGGATAATATTATGGCAAAAATATAAGGTCAAAAATGGTCAATTCTGAGTCCTAACAATAAGGCATTCATTGAATTGAAATACCACCTTCGCTCCAAAATAGTCCTCATCTTACTATACTTGCAACAACCATTTGAGATTGATATAGATGCCTACAACTATGCCATTGGTGCATTCCTCACTCAGTAAGGGCATTACATGGCTTATCACAATGAAACACTCTATGATATTGTCTAAAGATACCTCACCTATGATAAGGAAATGTATTCTATCATGCAGGCATGCTGGAAATGGTCACTATATTTTGGGGAAGGAGGCAATCATCCACACAGATAATTGGCCTCTTCAATTTATGAAGACACAGGGGAAGTTAAAAAATAATCACCATCAGAAATGGTCCATATATCCGTAACAATTCCATTTGAAAATTAAATACAAGAAGGAAAGAATGAATCACGTCGTAGATTGCCTTAGTCATCCCCTGATTGTGACACTGAACATTGTTCTCAACTCTTGTGGGCACACGACCTTTGGATGGCCACATCTATATGAAAATGACTCAGAATTCACTGCCACCTATAAGATGTTGGTGACAAGAAATCCAGTTCCAGACTTCCACCTTTAGGATGGACTATTGTGCTATCTGGGACACCTTAATGTTCCTTCAAGTGAGAGTGCCAAGCTAATTTGGGAGGCACATCACAGTTGAGTTGTAGGACAATTTGGTGTAAAGAAGACAATGGAAATACTACAAAAGTATATTTATTGGCCAAAACTCCAACAAAATGTTGGCAAGTAGATTAGATCCCGCGCTGCTTGAGCCATCACTAAACCAACCATTAAAAATAAAGGCCTATACACCCCTCTTCCTACTCCTAACCAAACTTGGGAATCCATATCTATCAAATATATGTTTGGACCTCCTTCTACCAAGCTTGGTAATGAAAGTGTATTTGTGGTCATTGATAGATTTTCTAGGATTTCCATTTTGGTTTCCTGCAAGAAGAGTATCACAACAAAAGCCACTGCCAAGATATTCTTTGAACGGGTGTGGGTACATTTTGATATTCCATAGACCACCATAGTAGATTAGGATATAATGTTCCTAAGTGCATTTTGGTAAGTGCATTTTGGTTGGGCCTCTAGTCACTATTAGACACAAATATCGCCAAGTCGACTGCCTTCCACCCCCATACTGCTAGTTAGACAAAGGTAGTCAACAAGATGATCATGCACATATTTTGGTGTACGAATCCAAGAATCCAAGGAAATGGGATGAGAATCTCCCCTATGTAAAAAAAAACTATAATATAGATCTCCATAACTCAATTGGCCACATCCCCTTTTAGGCGGGCTTGAGATTTCAACCATTGTGTCCCATTGATCTCACACTGTCCCTTACAACTACTCAGAAAAAATTGCACATGTTCAATCCAAAGCTGACAAAACCACCAAGTTTATTGAAAAAATTCAACACATCTTACAGTAGGTTCATGATATCCTACACAAGGCTAATACTAAGTACAAACAACATCATGATAAACACTGGGTGCCACATAAGTTTCAAATGGGACAAGGTTTGGTTGAATTTGCAAAAGGAATGCCTTGCAGGATCCCATCAGAAGATTTAACCACTCCAATACACACCTTACACCATCACCAAGGTTGTGGGCAACAACACTTTCAAGCTAAGTAAATCCCCCATTCCTTGGCCTACGCCTAGTATTCAATGTTAACCATCTTCGACCATACTTTCCACCATTGTTGGACACATCAAACATTGCTGGGGAACTAACACCAATAGAACTCTACCTAAATTGAATTGAAAAAGTCACATATGATCAGATCATGGACACACATATTAAGAACAGTTGCCAATAGAGGATCCAACTATATCAGGTTTTCAAAGCAGGCCAACTAATGCACCAAGGCAAATGGCTCACGAGGGACCAAGTTCATCAAAAGTTCCCCATCTCATGGAGACACTTAATGCAGTGGAGACTGTTGCTTCCTAAGGGGGGGAGGAATGATCTAGGTGGATATTGGTGGCCATCCACTTATTCCACTTGTCTCACAACATAGTTTCCTATCAGTTTTCTAGTTTTTAACACAATTTCGTATTTTGGCAGTTTTCTATTTTTGGCAATTTTCAGGTCTTGAACTTCCAAAACTATTTTGAGGCCCTAAATGATGTTTTTTTGGGAAATATACAAAGTTAGTGTTTGATTCACATTTGTATTCGAATGTTTTTCTCCTCAGATAGACCTTTCAAACGAGCAATCTTGCGTGCAAATGGAGATTGTATGCCATATTTACGACCCTAGGAAGTTAACATTCCAACTTACCCCATTGGGGTCCATAAATCTTTGGCGCTTCATCTCCTAGTGTTAGGGTTTTGGATGTTTATGATTTTTCATTGTTTCTTCATGATAAAAATGCCTTAGAGTGTCATTAAAACATAATTCAAGATGCACGTAACCGTCACATCTCTTCCCAGAGATAAGATAGCATTGTTTGAGCTAGTTTTCTTTCTTTCTGCATGTAAATGGTTTCAACATTTATATTTATTAATTGAAGTTCAGTTTCACTATATCTCTATGTTTCCATTTTAAATCTATATTTCATTTCGTTACTTCATAATTTTGGATCATAGAGAAACAAAATCAAACCATGCAGTTGATTAAATTTAGGACTATGCAACATCTCATTTCTATAGCTTGTGAAGTTCATGTGAGTAGTCCTTTGATACTTTCCATATATTCCTATATGTCTCTAGTGCATCAAAACTACATGATGTGGCAATTTCTGTCGCGACACTCATTTGGTACTAAATTACAAAAATATTTTTTAGTGATTTTTTTAAACAAGATTAATTTAGATATGGTCATGGATAACATTATATGATTGGATACATATTATTTTTCTTTTTTTTTTGTTTTTTGTTTTTGTGACCCAGAGGAATAAGCAATTGGGTCAGTCTCATACTTGTGTGACACAGGTTCGATTTTGGCTGCTACCACTATACCTCTAGGGGCCCATGACCTGTCCTCCTCTTCATAGACTGGTCCATGACTAGGGGATTGAACCTAGGACCTCTTCGTTTGCACAATTCACATCACTTCGATCACCAATTGAGCTGCCCCCTTGGGACAATTGGATACATATTATTAAAAGGGACCTACCACCTCCATTATATGAATAACTTTAAATCAACTAGTTTTTAGCTTAATGTTGATGTATACCTTTGTTAAGAAGTAATCTAAGTAAGTTCTCTTATTTGTATCCACTACCATCTTAATTATCTCTAGTTATATATTGTTGGTACCTTGAGTAAAAACCATATCCCAACTTAAAGATTGACTATTAATGTAAGGATTTTTTGTGATACCTTCAAGTATTTGTCACAAAACCTATTACTATCTAACAATGGTCAAGGAAGGAATAATTAAATTGAGAAAACCATTTGTATGGGTGTACAAATAATAATTCAAGAACTTAAAACTATTTTCATATAAAAACTTGAGTTATGAAGTTACAATAAGTATATATACTTATTTTAATACACACACACACACACACACACACATCAATGTTTAATTATTGGTAATTCCTTATTACAATAGAGATGGGTTCTAAAAAACAGTAAGACCTTCTAAAGGTGAAAAAGAATCCACTAGTACAATAACCAATCTTCACCAGATTGATGCAACAACTTGGACTAATAATACCACAATAAAGGAGTTGTAAAGAAACATATACACTCCTAGAATGCCATGGATTGAGTTCATAACACAAACAAAATAAAATAAAAAAATCCCAATGCCATACATCACAAACACAATAGGACAATTGGAGATCATGCAGATGGATTATAGCCATTTCCCTTGCATGTAGAGTCTTAGTTGATTATTATAGAAGTAAAGTTTACAACTCATGAGACCTTGATAATGTCACTAACGATTGGCAAATAATATATGGGTTTTGGCTAAATGGTCCCACAATGATCACCATAACCCAAACATATTATGAAAACAATTGATTTCAACCTACTTAAACCCTTGGAATTTTGTCTTAAGTTTGGGTTCTATAACTAGTGCAACCACTAGTTTTACTTAGAATTCAATGTTATCAACAACAACTAAACATTTTAACAATTTGAAAATAAAACTATCTAATTTTTTATTATAGTGAATTAAGAATGGACTGTGCTGACAACTAATACTACTAGTGCTATTAATTCCCTTTAGAGGGGCTCACTTGAGAGGAAACATATGTACATTGGGGATATATTGACATGCTTCCATCGATGGAGACATTTAATCAATTCCTAGATAAATTGATAGTTAACTATCTCATGGGTGACATTGACATTCAATTTCTAAGCCACAAAGTTATATGAGATGATAATTACATGATCTTAGGTGTATGATCATAAAATTTGTTTTGAGTGCAACAAGTTCAACACAATTATTCTTGGGAATAAATAAAATGGAATAATTAGATATCATGAAATTGATCTTGGATTAGGTGCTCAATGCACACATAATTTACCTCCCCAATGGTAGAAGCATTTTAATGGATTGCTTCTGATTAAATCTATAGAGTCAATAGTCCTATATGCTATTTAGGAATGGTGACTATAAATGGGTTAGTGAAATAATTGTTACAAGTTGGGCTCAAAGGTGATAGCACATGGATTTAGGTATTGGTGGTGTTAACCCAACTCTCCCAACTCAAGTAATTTAAATATTTTTAAGGACGATTTATGAATGTCGTCGACCTAGCATGTAAGCTCTTAGTTATTCTGATGGAAAAATGCCTTATATATGCATCTTCACAGTTTTCTCAAGTTGGATAATTGTTACAAAATTGAAGAAGGAATAGAGATAACATCATGATCGATTTGGAATCAATATTGTAGGATCAATCAAGTGGAATGATTAGTAAAGGTTCCTAATAGTGATTTATCTAATAAGATATGAGGTTGAATGGATAACACCAGGTTATATGGTCTAGATAGGGGGTTCATCAATGTATCTTGAAAGCCCAATTGATACATTATAGCTGTAAGGAATATCTTGTTATATTTGAGTTTTAATTAAGAGCCAAGTCTTTCCTTTAACCATAGTTGAAAGGTTCATAATATGCAAGTCAGAGAATGTTACTTGTCTATATAGTGAATTATAAATAATCAATTTTATGGGTAATGCTTAGTTTGTAGCATCCATTACAAACATACACACATTTCAAAAAAGAATCTAAAGCGTCCTTTTGGTCTTTGAACCATAAATTTTTGGTGACTTGGTTCAATGGAACAACTAATGTTGCTTCACCCTATTCAAAGTGAAATTTAGCATAAGAGTGAATTCCTCAAGGAGGTATACACCAAAGTTATTTAGTTCTTCACAATTTAGTATTTAATATGCAGGGGTAAATAATATAAAACACAATGGACAAGTAAAGGAAATTTGTAAATTTTCTTTTAAATTCTTATTAGTGCTAACTGAAAAAAGGATAACAATACAGACTTGCTAATCTAACTATATTGTATTTTTTTTTTTAATTAAAAATTTCTTAAATATAAGGAATCAAGGACTAATTTGACGCTACTAGAAATTCAACTATCAACATATAGGGATTCCATTAGGGATTTAATGACAAACATATCACACGATAATAGATATCCTTAAAGGTTGAGAGCAAGGAATTTATAGTTGTTATACATCCAGAGATCTTATGATTCATGAAAGTCAAATTATAAAATAAATGACAAATATTGTTCCACAAAAGTAAATGATATAACAAACTAATAAAGGCATTCCCAATGAGATGAATAACTTTACAATCATCATAACTCTACAGATTGGCTGGATTACAAACTATTTAATAAATATCAAGAAATGACAAATGTGTATCTCTTATCTTCAATGATTTATTTATTACAATAGAAAATGTTATTTCTTTCCCTTTAACCCAATGAATAACTATGTATAGTATTTCATAAATGGTAGTTTTTTTATTTTTTATTATTTTTTTTTAAAATCAAGTAACCTTTTGTGCATCACACACAATACAAACTTTTCCTTGTAAAAATAAACATAATTCTATTGGCTAACTTACTCTTAAGGGAAATTTCTATAATAGTTTAAATATTTGAAATTATTACTTAATTTCTGAGTGTCATATGTTACATTATCAACACTATGTTGAGTTTAGTTGAAATTAATATTGATATAAATAATTACAATTCAACTACAAATCAATACTGAACCCTGAATGATAACAACTTCAAGATCTTGTGGAAGCTAATGTATCTTGTAACCTTCAACCCTTGTATGCGGTGATATCTGCCTACTTTACCCAACACTTCTTGACTCATTGAGAAACTTGTCTACCTTCTCCTTGGGTACTCTTCTTTCTCATGTACCCTTGAGTTGTGATTGAGATATATGAGAGACAAGTACAATATCGGAGTAAAGGTGAACTCTCAACTCAGGAGGTTCCCATTCAATGGAGCTTCACTCACACCAAAGTCACAACATATCTCTTAGTAGTCACTTAAGAAAGTATCATTAGGAAATCCATCCAACAATAGGGTGACAAAAAGGGAGCTTCTCATAACATGATTTTTCTTTTATAGAGGGATTTAGTCAGGCCACTTGGCTCCTCATGCAAAAATAAGTATTTTCTTTAATTCAAAATTTTGATTGTTCACCCATCCAAGTGTCAAAATTTTACTAAGGTTCTCATGAAATTGCTTTTCTTATTTTGTTTTAAAAAGGGCTCATTCCCACACCCACATATGTTTCCCTATTTCTTCTCTTGGTTGTCCATTGATCCCAATTTAGCTCCCTATTTATGTGCTTAGGTGTTTAATCAACTAGAGTCAACAGGTAGGTTTCAGATTCCTGTTCCGAAGTACCCCCTACTTTTTCTTAATTCAATATTAGTTAGAGATTTTTAATTTATGTTTTAGTCATATAAATATTTTCTCATGAATTTATTTTTTCCAATTTTTAAATTAGTCCTTTTTAATTTCATGCACACTTCCCCTTTCTTATTGTAAACATGTATCACCCATTTATTTATCCCTAATTTCTAATTTAGAGTTCATTCTCCTTCCCATATTTTAGTATATTTTTTAAATGTTCTAAGGGTTTATTTTATAGTAGAGATTTTCCTAAGTGTGAGGGTGATTAGAGGTAATATTTCATTTATCTTTAAGTTTAGATATAGAATTATAACCTTATTTCACTCTCCTCCAAATTTTAACCTTTCAATTAATATTTAATTCAATTGTCCCTTTTATTTGGACTTATTTATTTAGTGATTTAATTCATCACATGACCATTAATTACCTTCAATATCCTAATGTCAAAGGTGTGAATTTGTTGTTCCCTTCAAGAACTTCCTCACTAAGTTCTAAGGGTGCCACATCACTTTATCTCCAAACATCTGTGACTATAAGAGGGGAACATGGGCATGATTATGGAGGGAAATTTTAACTCCAAGTTCATCTTCTATTGTGAGACTAATGGTGTTGAGGATCAAGGATTCCACCTTGATGTGTGCCCCTCAATAAAGTCTCATGAGTGATTGAATCCATGGTCCACCCTCATGACATAATGAAATTCAAGGTGAGGGCATATTGACACTCTCTAGCACAAGTCATGGAAAGAATTCTATTAGGTGGAAGCATGGACACCATCCCACCCCTCCCATGAAAGTCCAATATACTCTATATACTCCCATAACCTTTGTGTGAGTCATTCGGCCAAGCATATGACCTATGCATGCAAACACTAACATGTCATCAATATTATTACAAATATATTATTTTTACAAATTAAATTATAGCATCATATGTACTCAGATGACCCAAACTAGAATTGTTGACTCATCACACACATGTGTGCCAATGTGGGATCCTACCACAAAAAACTGGTAGTAACATTTGATCACAAAGATAGTCGTCAAGATATATAAACATGATAGAGCATCATTGGAATCATCAATAGCCACATATACCTTAACCATCAACATAGTGCAAACTGAAATCGAAGTAATTGCATCACTAGTCATCATCAAAGGAAATAATAGTAATAACTGAATCATCAAATTATGATGTCCCCAAATAATAATGTATATGTCATAATGTTGTCTCAAAGTCAAGATAATGTAAATCTCAAGTTAAATAAAGTGGGGTACTATAGTTCCCATGCATGCTCAAAAATTGGAAAAGTTTTAAAAATTGCATTTTCACTAATTTTGATAGAGTATTGGAGTTAAAGAGGTAGTTGGATGATTTAAAATGGGAAACATTTTCACTTCCCATGAATGAATGAATGTAAGGTTGTGTAATTAGCGATTAAGTCATTTCTATTTCCAACTTCAAGGCATCTTATTGGTATTGCTATTAAGCCTTTTTCCTGCCACTTAGGAGAAAGCCTCTTCCAATTAGCATTTTGGTTCAAAGAGGACAATGCCCATCCTAAGGGGAAGCTTGTAACTCATGTTCATTGTTTCTCCTTGGTGACATTTTAATTTCTTTTATGTAACTTTATTTCATACTTTTCATTAATATAAATGTTTGGGTTTTTTTTTTTCTCCAATCAAAATATGCTCTGTAATGGTTGTTTCATCTATTCACTGGTTTGATTTTTTACCTATTAATAGTGAGAAATATTTTGAAATGTTATTTGTTGGTGTGACATTTTGTGCAAGACTGAAAATGAGGTTTTAGTGTGAAGGTGCCCCTCCCCAAAACTCCGCTCTATCAATAAAAATACCTTCAAGTAGTTATTTTATTAGGGGTTTACTTTTCTCATCCTTCACATGATCAATCTTTGCATACTGTTGATGGACAAATCTTATCTTGGGGACAAGACAAATCTCCATAGACTTGGAAACCAAGTTTAGAACAAAACAAACAAACACATAAAAAATCTCTCTAGGTTCATTAAAATCAAATCATAGATGCAAGCAATGGGATGAATAACTCATATCATTTTTGTTGATATTTGTCCTTGATATTGTTTGTTGTAGCTTTCAATATCATCCTTGATGCTCTAAGCCAAGATTTGCAAAGACATGAATAGACAAATCATCAAAGCACATGATACATAAATTATTTAACATAACCTATACAAGTCATCAAGGAATCTTGTACCAACCATTATAAAAATGGATGTGGAAAAGAAAAATGTATTTGTATTAATGAAATATGGAAGCAAATTACAACCAATGCCTTGATGTTGTGAAGCTCCTTCTAGCTGTCTCCACTCCAAGCCTTGCCTTCAAAAGCAGTATGATCATAGGTTATATACTTTAGCAGGATATAATGGAAGTATGAGATCCAAATCTCTTTCAAGAGTAAAAAAATTTAACCCCTTCTCCATGAGAGTCCATCCAATTTATAAACTAGATAAGGATAAGAGGATTTTAATCAATGGAAAAAACCTGTGAGCAAATTTTGAAACCGACGTTTCGGACTAGCTAGGTGAGTCCATCATCAGGGAAATGAGATCTGTATTTTGAGAAGAGAGAGTCAAGCAATTGTGAACCTATTAATAGAAGGATATAGAGGATAGAGAGATAACTTTGGGCATGTGAGGTCGGCTAGATTTTCATAAATTTATAGATAAATTAATTAAATTAATATTTTAATTTTGTTTTAAATTTTTATTTTACTTTAATTGATCAACTTAAACCTAAATTAAAAATAAAATTAATCTGACCTAAATTAAAAATAAAATTAAAAATTAATTTAACCTAAATTAATTTTACCTAAATTAACTTGAATTAAATTAATTTTAACCTAAATTGATTTAACCTAAATTAATTTAACCTAACATACTTTACTTTAACCTAAATTAAATTAATATGACCTAAATTAAATTAAATTGATTTAACCTAAATTAATTTTATTTAGGTTAAATTAATTTAACCTAATAAAATTTTTAATTTAATCTAAGTTAAATTAGTTAACCTAAATTAAAAATAAAATTCAAATTAATTTAACTTAACTTAAATTAAATTAAATTACTATGACCTAAATTAAATTGAATTAATTTAACCTAAGATAAAGCTAAATTAAAATTAAAATTAATTTAAACTAAATTTAAAATAAAATCAATTTAAATTAATTAATTAATTAAATTAATTCAATTTAACCTAAGATAAAGCTAAATTAAAATTAAAATTAATTTAAACTAAATTTAAAATAAAATCAATTTAAATTAATTAATTAATTAAATTAATTTTAAATTTAGTTTAAATTTTGTTTTAATTAGTTAATTAATTTATATATCTATATATATATATATATATAATTTTTTTTTTTTTTTTTTTAAATTATGAGTTGTAAATGCTATCTCAAGGAAGAATTTGAATAAATTAAAGTTACTTTACTTTATTTAGTAAGGGTTTCCAGGTACTACTAAGTTTCAGACCATCATCCCTATTCATATTATTAGAGGATTTTTCACTTTCAATTGCTTCCTTAATTCTTTTTTTTAAATAGTGGTCTTCCTTATGGATTAATTTAGCTTGTTCCATACATATATAGTGAGAGGAGGAACAAGCGTGCTCTGCTAGACCTGATTTATCAGACCTATTTCTAGAAATATCACTAATGTGTTCTTTTAATCTTACCCCAAAGGATCTTCCTGTTTCACCTATATAAACTTTACCGCATGAACAGGGAATTGAATAAACGCCTTTGTGATTTTTTGGGTCAATTGCATCTTTAGCAGATTCAAGCATGTTTCTTATGGTGTTAGGGGGTGTGAAAGCTACCATGATGTTGTGCTTAGCGAGAACTTTGGCAATTTTATCTGTGATTCCATTGATATAGGGAAGAGGATATAAGAGATGGAGGTTATGATCCACTTAGGTATGGGTGAGATCCACTATGGTAGGGATGAGATCCACTATGGTGGGGATACGGTGAGCTCATATCCACACCATATGGAAAGATACCTCCATGAGGCTTTTAGAATAGTAACTTCTCGTTCCATTTTATTTTTTATTTTTTACCCATGTTAAAAGACTCACACAACATGTAATGCAACGCACTATGTCGATGATGCAATTTGTTAGCTATGCAACCTGTGTCGTCACATGTTATAATGGTGAAACCTGCATCAAACTTTAAAAATAACATTTTTTAGGGTATTTTCATAAAATTCTTATCTTCCATAGAGAGGTATTTCTTCCATCTTCTTCATGGATTTTTGACAATGATACTTTGGATAACAAAGAATAGGGGTACACCATCATTTTCCACAGATGCGAAAAAATAATGTGTAACACATACTAAATGAAATGAGTAATTGTGCATTAATCATTCTTATTAATACCCTTAATACTTTTTGTTTGCACCAATAATTCCAACCTATTGGTGAAGTCTAATTAGTACTTATTAGAACCAGATAACCGATGACGCTTTCATTAAATTCTTTTTTTCAATGTCATGGCCTATACCTAGAACCATATCTTCTACATGTTCAACAATAAGACGAATGAATACCCTCTCAAAAGCATCACCTAACATTCAATTTTCAATATGTCTATGGTTCATGGTCTCATCTCCATTATTCCTAATCATGTTGTCTACCCTATGTTATTCATGTCTATAATCATTGCATGACTCAAAATTAGACACTATAGTATTTAAATTAGTAAGTTGATGTTGTGAAGGAGGTGCAATCAAAACCTCATGACTCAAAATTAGACACTATAGTATTTAAATTAGTAAGTTGATGTTGTGAAGGAGGTGCAATCAAAACCTCATCATACTCCTCTTGGGAAATAGATTTCCTATATGCCTCTCTCTCTCTCCAAGAAAAAATAGCGTGTTGAAATGGATTGTAAAAATGATACCACATGAACAAGTAAATTTTATTTATAAAACATGAATCGAGTGATAAAAATAAATAATTATTCAATAACGAAGTTGAAAAAAACTCCATGAGATTGTTTCACATAATAATATAACTAAACAAATATTTCAGAAGGAAATAATTGACTAAGTATTCCATCATTACAAACTCTTAAAACATTAAAAGTTATACAATATTACCATTTTATTGCTTTATTCTTAGATCCCATCTAAATTTCTAATGGAATACTAACTACTTAGTCTTTTTATTTTATGTAGGTTTAGGCCTATGAAAATTCCAATCCATTAAAAACTCATTGACAACTAACAAATTTTGATCTACAATGACACAAACATATAATTTCATAGTGCTAGATGTGAACCTTTCCTTGTTAATGACTATCTTAACAAATACACAATTTTCACTTATGCATGATTTTCTTGAGTTGTTAATTAATCTTGTGATTTTTCCATGTATGTGTGGATGTCATCCATGTGTACATAAACTTTAATTTTTTCAATGATTTCCAACACATATGTATCCATACGTATAATATTATTGTGATGTTAATATATTATAATAATGTTGTCCATAATGAGGTCCACATAAAGGTATCGATGTAACCGCCTGCTAATGAGTAACACACATATGTGACATGATAGATTCCTAAGTTTGCTCCTAGGAATTTAAAAGGGGCAATCATGAAATTGTTGGTGCAAGCAAATGGAACTCGTTAACCACACATGGTTATCTAATGAAAGGGCCTAATTAAAATTCTATGGATTGAAATGGAAATCTCTTTAGTTATGGTTCAATTAGCATATGCAAGGTAAGATGTTATTTAAATTCTATTTATCCAATCCAATCTAAAATAATAAATGAAACTGTAGAAATAGGAATGAGGATGGGTTAAACAAAAGGAAAGAGATGCAACTAAATGAAAAATATAGCTAACTAAATCCTAGCTAGAGGAGTAAATAATAATATATGGTAATGCAACTCATAACAACAATAATAGTTCCATTTGTTATTAGAAAGAGCCTAAATAAGATCCTCTCAACTCCCTCCCAAAGTGAAATAATCTGACTACTAACAACACCCCTTTCACACAACTAGTTAGTAAGCAATCTTAAATAAAAATAGGTTAGGCATATAACAATAGGAAGAACAATCCACCAACTAAAGCTTATACATAACTAGAGCTTTAGAGCAATTGAGAAAAGTATCTAATCACCAAGAGGCCCCTTGCTTCATATTAGGTGTTAGTAAACATAAGAAAAGTGAGAATGTACACCATAATGTGAAAAGAGTTCCATAGGTTATGATACTCACACCCACAAATACCAAGATAACTAACTAAGGAGAGCATAGTACTAAAACAAAGCACATCCCCACAAGAAGATTGTAACACTGGCCAATAGTAGTCTCTTTATTAACATATGAAAGATAACTAACAATGATGAAAAGATAACCCTTTTCTTGAAGGCAAAGGTTCTCCTTAGAAGTTTAGCTTGAGGATTTTTGGAGTCTATCTTCCTATCTTTTTGGGCATCATCCTAGGCTCTTTACATTTCCCAGATATTCCAACTCCTAGAGATTGACCCAAAATTACAAATTAATTAATAATCAAAGTCATCAAATTTGTTGTATAATTATTGAGGAGGGTGAAAGTTTCCATAAATAACTCTTCACGTGGAAATGTTTGTTTTCCTGCCTTTGGTTTAACTAGTATTAGCCTAAGCTCTACATTAAATCTTTTAACCAATAACCTAATGAATACATAATTATAATTCCCACTTTCTCAGTAAGAAAAACTAAATGATCATCAAGGATTACTCCATCAATGTCTATGACTTAATTAGCAATGAGCTTCTTTGATTCAATGTTTTGGACAACCTTTTCCTTGAACTACTCAATTGGAGTGTCTACTTCTTCATGATAATGGTGGTGGTGGGGATTAACACATTACACATGAATTATGTTTGAAAATGCATCCAAAATATTGATCATAATGTGGACAACTTCAACCTTGGCACTTTGGACAATTGCCTCTTCAAAATCCACATGTCTGTGAATTTCGACTACCTTAAACTTTTTGAAAGCATGTTTATGTCCATGAATTGGAATGCATTTATCTTGCCATTGGGTTCATCATATGATCTATGAATATCAACGATGGATCTCCTTCAACGCCTTCTCAGCCTATCATCTAAGCTATTAGTGGCTTTGAATGTGTACAAATTAACAAGCATGTCAAGATACTCATTCACCAATATTATGAGCTTATCTATCAAAGAGGTGGCTTCTATGATGAATGCCAAATTACTTTTGGTTTGGCACTCAAGATTTTGAGTTGTTCCTTCATGCTAGTAATCTCTCTATCCTTAGCTACGAGATCAACATGTACTATTTTAAACTTTGCATCATATAATTATATGAAAGTAATACCAAACACCCTAATAAATAATTGATATGCATCACCAATAATTAAAATAATTATTTAGTTGTTTACATCTCTATTCTCATATTTTTCCTTTGATTTCTCTTGTATGGTAACCTTTTGAAGTCTTGGATTTTATATTAAAATGTTAAAGAGTCAAATTGACTCTTCATACTTCATCTCGTGGATGATTTAGTTTTTCAAAGAACTAGGGGGTTAGTCCACCTATTCATCTCACCTACTCCATCATGGTCTCCTCATCTTATTTCTCACTAGTATTTCCTTTGCATATTGTTAGAATTGTATCGTTTTTCAAAAGAAAAGGTTTGGTTATCTTTTCATAAGTTTTCCCTTGGGCTAGAGAACCTAGGTCATCTATGAACAATTACATGTGGTTCAATTTCTTGCATGCTCCCTCATTTTGAATCTTATGTCTACTTACATCTAGCAAGGTCCCTATTGTTCCAACACTAGTCTTATCTTAGAAAATGGTGGTGTTTACTATCCTGCCAAAGGTTGTATGTTGGTTGAATGAGGGTCTAAATCTTTCAGGATGGGTGGCTTTAATAATTGATTACCTCTTGGCCCTTTTATATTTGTAGAAGTCTAGCTATTCTATATAATTCATCCTATTTATTATGCTAGTGGAAAAGTTTTGAAATAAAGCCTTGAGATATAAGACATTTTAGATCACAATGTATAGGATCATGAACTTTGATAGGCTCCAATTGGAAATGATATGCCTCAATTTCTAGAGTAATTTGTTCGCTTTGCATTATATCTACCATTTGGTATTCCTTGATCACGATAGGGAGTTTGGTCTAGAGATATTTCCTACTATTTTTAAGAGTTATAGTCACCTGATGCAAGGTTGTTTGGAAATACATCTACCGAATCAATAATCTAATGAGCACATACACTGGTAATGTGTGGGGAGCTATAGATATATGATAAGCCCTAATGTAACAACTTTCTTCTTACACATACCAATCCCCATTTGGATTCATTACTTTAGAGTTGGCATTGAACCACATGCATAGTAGATTCTTTCATGTAGAAAGGTGAATTTATAAGTACATAATCTAGAATAATTCCAAAAATATCTAGTTTTCCACAAGCTTTAGTCGTACACATGCATCAAGTTTAATGTAGGTTTCCACAACAGTTTGAAGCTTTAGAAATCCATGAAATTGCATACACAATACATGATGTACAATGCCATGTAAAAACATGTCACCTCACCCTTCCTAGGAGCCTTAGCCTTTTATAAAGTGAAAATGAGGCTACTTGAATTAGGTCCACCTAGTTGAATAGGCTGTCATGTTCCAAAACCTCATACACAATTGATACTCAATTCACCCACATATGTTTAGTATCCTATAATTCACACATCTAGTTCATAAGCACTATCGGATCTCTTACCTCCTCTTGTAAATTTTTAACTATATATACTTTAGTAAGTTCTTTTGAAAGGCTTAGATGGAATCCACCATTGGTTTGAAATATTATGAACATCATTCTCTCTTATGATTTTTTCTACCCATCCAATTGTGCATACTAGGAAATTATAAATATTATGAATGTTTTCACAATTTAAATGACCAATAATATCGCCATCTTCAAAGTTTAAAGCATGAAATATGACATCAACATTCCAAATCAAAATCCAAATAACATCACCACATGTAAACAATTCCTCCCTAACTACTGCGTTATAATGAATATGTTACGATTTATCCATATAATCCTTACAAATAGAATTTTTGTCCATGACAATATTGTACAAAAATTTGTTGTCTTTGTAACCTTCGATGAAGGAATGACATCTCTATATTTATGGTATAAATCCAAATAGGATGGCTACGAAGAAATGTCTAGTGAAAAAGGTGTATTCAAGAACCACACATGGTATGTGTCTAAGGTTTCTTTCCCTTTTTCATTACAAGCATGTAAAAACAAATTATCATTAAACAACTATTAGATGATAAAATGGCTAGATAATTTTTTTTATAGATACGCATGTGTTAGGTGGAAAAAGCACTTCTTATGGAAAAGAATGATATCCCTAGATTTCCAACAAAACCTAATAACAAACATCAAAATAATTACTACCTTTCCTTAGCCTATAAATAAAACATGAAACATATAGCATGCGAATAATCACTTACCTATTAGCGATGTGCTTGTAGAATTCCTTTTAGTGCTTTCCACAACCAACTTTTCCTCAATGCCTTAGATTTTTTCTCAATGCTTTCCGCAACTTCTCCATGATGCTCCAAAAGAGATCTGCATAAACAAAAAAATTCAAAGGGATCAAAGCATCTCACATATAAAATCGAAGGTAAATGAAATCCCTAACTTAACATACAACATATAGTTGAATCAATAATCAACTATAAACCATGCGAGTGATCAAGGAATCTCACAAATAACATCAAAATAGACACAATTAGGAAATAACAACTACTTTGTATTAAATTTAAAGGAGAACAAGCTTACAACCTATTTGCCTTGATGTCACAAGCCTCTTCCAATGGTCTCCATTCCTTCCCTTGATGTCAAGCTCTTCAGACACAAAATTAGCAGCATAAGTTTACAAATCCATGTCCCTCCCATCCTCTAGCCTTGTGCTCAATTTATAGGCAAGAGGAGGAGGTTTATAGTTCCTATTCTCAAGGGATATGATGCTTAAGAGTAGGATATTAGTTCCATGAACCAATGGATGAGGCACATGTATGCAATAGTTCGAGGTTTATAATTTGGATAAGGTTCCTCCATCAAAGATCCTAGAACATGTTTTTTTATTTGTACTTTCATGAACAAGATTGCGAAGTTTATAGTGGAAGACAGTGTGCAGAATTGGGCAAGCCACAATGGTAAAAATTGCACATGCGAAGCTAATGGCTACGAAAATCGTGTAAATACAAAAAAATGGTTTTTAAGCAGTGCAACCCAAAATTCCTTTTGTCCCTGGTATTTTTTTGCTTCAAGATTCATAGGGGATTCACTTGAGACACTCATTGGATGGCAAAAGATCTGAATTCACAGTCATGGTGACAAAATTTAGTGTAATACATTGTCCCCTAAAGTGAAAAGCTAGAAAATATGTTTGATGACTAAAGCACTTTATCATGTCAAAGGTTTGGATCATATATCAATTAGTTGAAGACCTGAAACAAACAATCAAGGATTGCCATATAATGCTTTCATATAAACATCATAGAGGTAGGCATTCCCATACTCAGAGTACAAGTATCCCAAAGAATTAGTATGGAAATACATCTGAAGATCCATGTCAACAGAAGACACGATATGGACGCATCCATCAATGGATCTATGTTTACAATAATGAATATTTAATAACTCCACGCAACCAAGATGGATGAAACTAGATCCAGGGTCTTGATATCCATCTCTTAATGTACGAATCTAACCATGTGAGTAAATGTCTTCAAATCAAACATGGTATAAATCACTTGATTTTCGATCAATGATGTGAACCATTAACAGGTGCGAGAGAAACCACCAATAATGACAATGGATCTTAAGGTACTTTAGTACAATCTATGAAGTGTGATTAAACATTTTTAAGTCGAACGCTCATAGAATCATTCGATCGAAGGCCAATGATGAGAACATGGTGTCAAAAGCGAGAAACTTGCCATTGAGGCATGCATACTCCAAGGTACCGAAAGGGGGTTTCTAATTCAAATTCTTGGATAATGAGTTGACATCGACAGGAAGTGACCTGTCATAGGAGGGCCTTGATGTATCCCCCATCAACAACATGAAACGAATATTAAGTTTTGAATAACAAAATGGAGTGATTCAAGACCGACTTAGGGATGACTGACGTGATTGAAGGTTATGAATGGAAGGGTAATTTCAACTGAGGTTAGACTTCTCTTGAACATATCAACAACATGAAATTTCGACTCGGAAACATTTAAATAAAAAAATAGAACCCAAAACTAGTTTGAATAATTTCAATGAGGTATGACTAATTGAGAGGCAAATGGATTTCCCAACCCAAACACAAAGGTGACGAAGTGTCATGTTCAAGAGAAAGATATTGCCTTTCACAAACAAAAACAATTGTTTCTTTCCAAATTCCCCCCACCATTACTGGTAAGTACCTCTTTATTTTTACACAATATTGAGGAGGATAACATATGCTTGTCTTATAAGTTCATCCTTCATGTGAATCCTTCGAAGTATTTTTAATGAACCCTAGGAAGGAGTGGTTTGGTCTCGTCATGATTAACAAGTTCTACACTGTTTATGTTTAGCGAGTCCAACGAAGGGGTAACTCAATGTTGTTTTAATATTTAAAGAGTTTGAAAAGACACAAAAATAAAACTCATACAATTCTTTCATCATAAATTTTTAATGAGCTCAGAGAAATTAAAGCTCAATGTTTTTCATCTTAGGGAGTCAGGAGAAAAACATAAGTAAACTCTGAAATGCCCTTTTTCGTAAATTTAGTCTCTCAAGCCTGGAAAAGTGTAAAATAATGCAAGAAAGAACTCTTTTGACCATGATTAGTCAAAATATACCTTTTTTGTAAATATTCCACATGATTTGTAAAAGGGGTATACTTATATCAAGTAGAAGTTTTTTCATTTTCTTTAACGAGTTCGAAACAAACAAGCATACTTGACAGTCTTTTCACATTTCGAGAGTCAGAAAAGAGCTTAAAAGTAACTCTAGTATTTCAATTTTTTTCGTAATACTTTAAGGAGCCCAAAAAAGTGATAAAAGCGTACTCAGGTCGCCGACTTTCAATTTAATTAACGAGCAGGAAAAGACAGAAAGAACTTGGAATTTTCATGTGTTTTACGAGCATGAAAAGATAGTAAAAGAAGCTTGGGATTTTCATGAGTTTAACGAGTCTTGAAAATAATAACCAAAATGGACTCAAGATAGGTTTAATTTTTATACAAGATTGAAATAGTGAAAAACTATGCTTGAGAGTGGTTTCCTTTTTACACAAGCTTGAAACAAAAGAAAAGTATGCTTGAGATAGGTTTCATTTTTACACAAGCTTGAAACAAAAGAAAAATTGTGATTGAGGGTGGTTTCATTTTTACACAAGTTTGAAACAAAGGAAAATATGCTTTAGATAAGTTTTAATGCCCCCAGCATAATGACTTAATTATAAGCACATGCCCCCCAAGCTTTGTTTCATTCATATGAGTAGACTATTGGTTACTAATAGGCAGATGAAATGAAGGTTCATTTACAAGATCAACTAAAAGAATCAACTTAATTAGGGGAGGATTTGTTTCATTTTTTAACAATCTTGACACAGGAAAAGAACTATGCTCATGGGAGCTGTTTTAGGATTGAATCAGGGAAAGAACTATCCTCATGGGGAACTATTTCATTTTTTAACGAGCTTGACACAATAAAAGGAAATGCTCATAAGGACTTGTTTCATTTTTTTGACACAGTAAAAGAACCATCTTCATAGGGAGCTGTTTCATTTTTTAACGAGGTTAACACAGTAAAAGAACCATCCTCATAGGGACCTGTTTCATTTTTTGAGGTTGACATAGTAAAAGAACCATCCTCATGGGGACCTGTTTCATTTTTTAACAAGGTTGGCACAATAAAAGAACCATCCTCATAGAGACCCATTTAATTTTTTAACGAGGGTGAAATAGTAATAGAACCATCCTCATAGGGAATTGTTTCATTTTTTAATGAGGTTGACACAGTAAAAGGACCATCCTCATAGGGATATATTTCATTTTTTAATGAGGTTGACATAGTAAAAGAACCATCCTCATGGAACATGTTTAATTTTTTAACGAGGTTGACACAGTAAAATAACCATCCTCATAGGGGCATGTTTCATTTTTTAATGAGGTTGACACAATAAATAACCATACTCATAGTAATATTGATCATGGCATCCATTTGGAAGAAACACATGACAAGGGACACTTCCCAACCATGGCTTCCAAGGGGTCTTCATTAGAAGGAAGAACAGTTATTTGGAAGGAGCACATGCTAAGGGAATCAACGGGGATAATAAAATTGGGTTCCAATGTCCCCATTGAAGAGTTCACCATGTCAATTATCAGATATGAGTCAAAATAATTTAAGAAATAGTAAGAGGCTCGCTTACATCGATAACTGAAAACATGGGACCGGTTGCCACATAATTAACCCATGGTGGGGTAGATACCACTTGCATATAAGGAACATTAAGGGATGTCAGATGGCTGGTAGTCAAATCAAGACCAATGAATGAAAGCTGGTCAATAGTCACAATGTTTCCATTGTGAGGGAAAGACATCACTTGAAAGAGTGTGGACACGACAAATTTCATGGCATAGACATAGTCTTGCCCAAGGAGAAAATTGAAATCCAAGGGGCCTTGGACTACCATAAGATCAATACAAACAATTTTACCTTCTAGAGTAATAGGTAACTTAGGAAGGATCCCTAAAGGTTCACTAATGGTTCTGTTAAAATCTAACAGATTCTGTGTAACAAGCACAAGCTGAGGGGAACCCAAAGATTTCCAAGCAGTTGAGGATAAAATACTAACAGAAGCACCTTCATCGATGTTTGTGTGACACACATTCTTACCATATGATTTCATAATAATTTGGAAAGGGGCGGAAGAAGGAAGACTAGGCTTTGTTAATCTACTCCAATAAAAAGAAATGACCTTAGTACTTGGAGGGGGTTCCGTGGAAACATGTGAACTTCCCCCTAGTGTAAAATAATCTGAAGTAGCAAGAAGAACCTGAGCGGTATTAAGTTCACTCTTTATAGGGAGAGTGGGATCGACTAAATATGGAATCGATTCGACCACTTGATCAACCAATGGTTCATCAACCTGAGTGATATGTGTTTCACTCTCCAATGGAAGAGTGGGATTGGATGTACTTGGAATTATTTCAATCACTTCGTCAACTAATGGTAGGCTGTGAGAAAGGATAGGTAACCAATTGGAAGTTGTTGTTGAGAAACAGTAATGTTTTCCAATAATTTTGAGGCATCATCCATGTGAGAGAAAATATGAGTTCGATGAATACCTTCGCATAACCTATAAGGAAACCTAACTTTACCCTTGTTCCTTCGAACCTAACAATCATTGGTTGATGGATCAACAATAAGTTGATAAGAATTCTCTGACCATACTTCCAAGAATTTAGGAATACCAGGGCAATTGATAAGGAAGTGGCCACCCTTACAAATCTTGCAAGGGTATTTGGGCTTGCGATGCACTTTGAATTTTTCCTCAACATTACCAATACTTACAATCATGGTTGGTTGGTCGAATTCATTCTTATCTTGCTTCTTATTCTTCTTCTGTATCTTCTTATTCTTAGTCACCTGATTACTAGCATCAAGGCTTTTACCAAGCGAAGAAGAAGAAAGGGAGGAGGACATGTTAGGTGAAGAAGGTAAAGGGTCAACATGAGGTTGGTTATGTTGAGATGGTGAACCTGGTGGAGGTGAAGAATCTAGTTGAGGTGGAAAAAAATGAGTATTTGAGGCCAACGAAGTTGAAAACAACCATATCGGTAAACCTATGGTAAATCCAGGTAATGAAAATGTAGCCATATAAGGAGGACCAACATTTCCAAAACAAGGAAAAGGACTAGGATTCTTGTTAAGAGGGGTTCCTTGGTTGGTAAATTCCATACTTTTTTCCATTAGATTCAACTCTAGTGAAATTTAGTTAAAAATTTAACAATATTAATAATCCAAATTCACAAGACACACCTAAGGTCTGTAAAAAGTAAAAAAAAGAAAATAACATATGTTAATAAATTTAAGGAATCAAACCACCTAAACAACCTTTTCACAGTGAAATCACTAGTTGGTGATGAAACCCAACGTCACAGAGATCAATGTGAAAAGTGAGTTGAGATAGAGTAGGTGGAATCAATTATGCTGACAACCTACTTAATGGCCACGATCTGGTGCAAGTAACTTCACTTATGCCATCTTGAGTGAAGAATACCCTCCAAAAAGGTCCAAGTGAGTCTAGTGAACATCTGTTCCAGGTACAACAAGGACTTCCCCCCTGCTGTCACCTTGGGTAAAAGCCTAAGATAATGGACTCTAAGGTTACCACATACAATAATTTAACCTAGGGGAATAGTCACAGATCGAACGTACACGCAAGGGTAGAGTAACAAAGCTCAATCCCCTTGAAGGTTCCTCAACATGGTCAATATGAGGTTTATCCTTCAACTGACTCCCAAACACCTTTTGGAATCGTTTGTAATGCGTGTATATCATGCTACCATAATCAATGAAGTGGGTTCAATCACTTCACCTGGTTTGATATGATCTCGTGTTTAATGCCCTTGTAAGAGGAGCTTCCCAGAATCAAACTGTAATAGATGGATTTACTCCCTACCACAAGATTCTAGTGTTTGTTTGCAACTTTGGAAGTTAGATCACTTCCCTATTCCAAATACCTACACCCTGATCTAATGTACGTGGAAAGAGCCCTAAAATAATAAAAATTACAATTAATTTTATTAATGTTGTTTTTTTTAAAGTTGTTACTTACTCAATGGGTAAATGGATGTGAAACTGATGGTGTTATGACCTGACCCAAAACTTTAATGCAATCGAACATGATATTGTGATATTTTCATTTCGATGAATTCTAGCTAAATTAAGGAGAGAGGTTCTTCTTTAAAATATTAACTCCATAATGCACCACTTCTAATTTTCCAATGCAATTCAAATCCCTAAGTTCCAAACCATGCAATGTAATCTATGCACAATTTTCTTGAAAACTATGCAAATGTAATCTATGCACAATTTCCGTTCATGTTATGAAAATGAGAATTCTAACTATGCAAATGTAATCTATGCAAGAGAATTCTTCAAAACAAACACAAGATGATTCCAAATTAGTGAAAGAACAACAAGACTATTTTCCTTCACCAATGTAACTAAAGAACCAATCGAGTGTAAGTAAAGGAAATTGGGTGAAAATTCCAAAGATAAAAAGTGATGACACTCAAAGGCGATTAACACTCAGACAAAATTCAGCCCCCCTCTAGCGATTGAGGGGGAAATTGTTTTGAAAAAATGAAAGAAAAAACATGCAAAATTTATTAAGAAACTAAGACAAACCTCTGAGTAATGACCAAAGGAAATCAAATTAAAAATTTCTCAAAAAGAAAATTTAAAATACCCAATCAAATTGACAGAGACTTTATAACACTGTAAAAAAACTTAAAAACAAAATAACTAGACTTAAATCAGAGAAACCCTCACATTTTCAAAAATTTTACAGGGTTGCACAGATCACTACTTCAATTTAGTGCGTATGCGCACTGTGCACCTCAAAAAACTGCGCAAATTTGCGCTCTGTTTCTAAAGGAAAATTGCACATACCTAAAAACTTAAGAAAAAATAAAAAACAAAGGTCTCAAACCAGAAATTTAATTTCTTAAAAGGGTCTAAAGGTGTCAAGGGTCACAACAAGACATAATGGAACACTCTCGCTCCCTAGTATGGTCGCCAATTTGTTAGGTGGACAAATCACTTCTTGTGGATAACAAGGATCTCCCTAGATTTCCAACAAAACCTAGTAACAAACATCAAAAGAATTGCTACCTTTCCTTAGCCTATAACTAAAACATTGTTGGAAATAATACTGAGAGGGGGGGTGAATCAGTATTATCTAGCAATTTACCAAATCTTCCTTATTTGATATCAGTACCATAAAATAATGAGCATAGATAAAGAAAATAGACAGTCACACCAAAGAACACAAGATGTAAGGTGGAAACCCAATGCGGGAGAAAAACCACCTGCTGCAATAATGTCTCTATCTTCTTTCAAGAAATTCTTTTTACAATGATTTTGTACTGGTGCAGTCCTTTACCAGCACGCAGACTGCAACCTGCAAAGAGCTACAACTCTTTCTCGTTTTCCAGACTTCTCCTGGAAGGGAGCTACAACCCCCTACTTCTTTTCAAAATGATCAACAAGTATACAACAGATACAGTCTACTACAGATATCAGATCAGTAATTACAGAAACAACCCAGAACACCTTATGAACAGAAATATACAGTTAACAGATCATCTTAAGACAGGGACGCATATTTTCTCTCTGTGGCCTGCGACTGGACGCAGTATACCTTATGTTGTTCTGCGTGCAGACGCACTGTTCCTTTTGCTTGTCTGCGACCGACGCACATATCGCGCCGCGTCTTTCGCTTCAGAGACGCACCCAATACCACAGTCGCGCCGCGTCCTTTGCTTCAGAGACGCACCTGATCCTTTACTATACTGCGTCCCGGCGCACTTTCCCTTCACTGAATCTGCGTCCCTTTAGATATAGAAGATAAGAGGACTTCAGAACCAACCCAAACACTCAGATCCACAGATCTGATCATGCGCCATATAGATCGTAGTCCATTAGAAGATTTACCCTTAAAGATATGGACTAGATCACACCAAGAGATGATCAACCAAGATGATGAATAATCCAAATGAACTCCTTTGCTTTATATAGGCAAGCTTCTCCCCAAAGCGTGGAACAATACCACGAGCCGACACCATAGAAACACGCAACCGTCGGCTAGATACCACACAAGAAGCCCCCACGAGCTTTTCTCTACCTTGAAATGTGTGCACTGGGCGGACGCACCTTCTGAACGGCTGGCCAGCGTCCCTGGACGCGGGTTCTGTATGGTATACCTGCGGGGACGCACATGCTGAACAAAAATTCCTGCGTCCTTCTTAATTTACCACCTGAAAGAGTTTGCCATCAAGTACAACACCTGAATCATAATGCCAACAAACTCCCCCTTTGGACTTGATGGCAACCACATAATCTTCAGCTTCATCATTCTCCCCCTTTGACATCAAGAGCAAAGGGTATGCTCCCCCTATGCTCATGCTTCTCCAGAATTGTAACCAGAAATCCATCATGAAGAAGACAGAGACATATTGCAGCTATTTCCAAGATCCCCTTCTCCATAATGCCAACAATGCATTATGTGCTCCCCCTGAGCCTATACCATCAATAGGAAGATGGTCAACAATGAGATGATGCATCAACAACCCCCAGCTTTTGCCTGAGGTATTCAAAAGTGTCCCTGGGCAACGGTTTGGTGAAAATATCAGCAACTTGTTCCTTAGAAGGAACATACTCCAACTTGACCTTCTGTTCAAGTACTTGTTCCCGGAGAAAATGGTACTTGATTGGTATGTGCTTGGTTTTTGAATGCATAACCGGATTCTTTGAGATGCTGATTGCACTAGTGTTGTCACATAAGATAGGAATAGGAGGTGTACAAGTGATTTGATAATCCTGCAAAGTCTGCATCATCCAAAGAAGTTGAGTGCAACAAGATGCAGCCGCAACATATTCCGCTTCAGCTGTAGACAAGGCAATTGAACTCTGTTTCTTGCTGAACCAAGATACCAGTCTAGAACCCATAAAGAATGCACCACCACTTGTGCTTTTCCTGTCATCCATGCTTCCGGCCCAATCTGCATCTGTATAAGCATGAAGAGTGAGATCTGTATCTCTAGGATACCATAGGCCATAATTTTGAGTCCCTTGAAGATATTTGAAGATTCTCTTTACTGCTTGAAGATGAGTCTCCTTTGGATTTGCCTGAAACCTTCCAACTATTCCAACTGCATGCATGATGTCTGGTCGGGTACCTGTCAAATATAGTAGACTTCCAATCATAGATCTGTAGGTTGGTTGATGAACTGCTGCAGATTCGTCATTTGCACTGAGACTACATCCTGTAACCATGGGTGTACATACTGGTTTTGCATCTTCCATGCCATATTTCTTCAAAATCTGCTTGAGATACTTGGTTTGAGATAAAAGGATTCCTCCTTTCTTTTGTTGGATTTGCAAACCAAGAAAGTATGTCAGTTCTCCTAGCAAGGACATCTCAAATTCTTTCTGCATGACTGAGGCAAAGCTTTGACTCATAGCTTCTTCATTACTGCCAAAAATAATGTCATCTACATACACAACAAGTATTAGTAATTTGTCATTTTCAACTTTTATATAAAGATTGCTATCTGCTGAACCTTTTGAAAAACCTTGTTGATGAAGATATTTGTCCAACCGGTAGTACCAAGCCCTTGGAGCTTGTTTGAGACCATAGAGAGCCTTTTTTAATCGGCATACAAGATTTGGATCGTTTCCAAGAATGAAACCATCTGGCTGTTCAATGTACACTTCTTCATCCAAGTCTCCATTCAGAAAAGCTGATTTCACATCCATTTGAAATACTTTGAAGTTCTGACAACTTGAGAGAGCAAGAAACATTCGGATGGCCTCAAGTCTTGCAACAGGAGCAAAAGTTTCTTCAAAGTCTATTCCTTCTTGCTGTGCATACCCTTTACAAACAAGTCTGGCTTTGTTTCTAATTACTTCTCCATTTTCATTCAATTTATTTTTGAAAACCCATTTTGTTCCGATAACATTCTTATCCTTTGGTCTAGGAACCAGCTCCCAAGTGTTGTTCTTTTCGATTTGCTCAAGTTCTTCATCCATTGCTTTCACCCAACATTCATCTTTGCATGCTTCTTTCACATTTTGTGGTTCAGTAGAGGAGAGTAATGCCAAATAACTTGAAGCTTCTGCAACTGTTCTTCTAGTTTGTATACCTGCTTCCTTTTGTCCCATGATCTGAGATTCTGGATGGTTCTTTTGAACATATCTGGATGGAGTCTTTTCTTCTATTCTTGTTCTTTCTTCTGCTTCTTCGTGAGGTCCGTCTTGAAATTGTTCTTGCGGTTCTTCTTCTTCATCATTCTGTCTTTGAGGGTAGCTTTCATCTTCTTCAATGTCTTCACGATGTATTTGCCTAGGAATGTATCCTTTCTCATCAACCACTACATCAATGCTTTCAACAATTCTGCCAAGTCTTTTATTGTAGCATTTGTATGCTTTGCTATGTGGAGAGTAGCCAAGAAGAATTCCTTCATCTGCTCTAGGATCAAGTTTGCCAAGCTGCTCCTCAGTATTTTTGATATAGCATTTGCTCCCAAAGATTTTGAAGTGCTTTACCGAAGGAGTTTTACCACTCCAGAGCTCATGAGGAGTTTGAGTGCTGTTCACTCGGACATTTGTCTTGTTGAGAATAATAACTGCCGCATGTGCAGCTTCACCCCAGAAGGTTGCAGGAGTTCCTGATTCATCAAGCATAGCACGAGCCATTTGCTGGACTGTTCTGTTCATTCTTTCCACTACTCCATTTTGCTGAGGAGTTCTAGCTGTAGAAAATTCTCTCCTTATTCCATGTTCATCACAGAAATCGAAAAATTCATTTGAAGTAAATTCTCCACCTCTGTCGGATCTGAGGCACTTAATCTTGTGACCTGATTCATTTTCAGCCAAGGCTTTGAAGGATTTGAATTTTTCGAAAGCTTCATCTTTGTGCTTCATAAGTCCTAACCAAACAAACCTGGAGAAATCGTCAATAAATAATATCAAGTATTCCTCTCCTCTAGGTGTTCTTTTTCTGAATGGTCCACATACATCTGTATGTACTAGCTCAAGAGGCATGCTGGCTGATCCTTCTTTTTCTGGAAAGTTAGTTCTAGTCTGTTTTCCAAACTGACATGATCTGCACATGGTGTTGTCAGGAATTTTGATATCTGGAAGATCGCGAACTGCCTGATATTTGCAAGCTTTCCTTATTTGTGAGAAGCTTAGATGTCCCAATCTTCGATGCCATAACCAGTGCTCTTCATCCTTGCTTAGATAGCATTGTTGTTGTTCTTCATCAAAAATGTATAGATTATTTGAAGTTCTTTTTCCTTTGAGAACTGTTTTACCTGTATCAAGATCACGAACAAGACATCCATTTGATCTGAATATAACCTCGGTTCTTTGATCACACATCTGGCTTACACTTAGAAGATTATGCTTTAGTCCATCAACAAACAAAACATTTCCAGCCTTAACATCTTCTTTTAAAGGAGCAATACCTTTTCCTTTTATAGTTGCAGGAGTATCATTTCCAAAAGAGACTTTCTTTCCCTTTTCTAAATTAGAATAAGATTCAAGTTTTTCTTTATCACCTGTCATGTGCTTTGAACATCCACTGTCAATGTACCATAGATTTTCTTGTCCTTCTGCATAGAATGCTATCCCACATCTTTCTGTTTGAGGTTCCTTTATTTTCCATGTTTTGGTGCCTGAGGTTTGTTCCCTTTTTTGTTCTTGTACCTTTCTTTCCGGAAACCTGCTTCTGCATTCAACATCTTCATGTCCAAAATTATTGCAAATAGAGCATTCAACTTCATTTTCAAGAGCTGAAAAATTGTTATAGGTCCTTTTTGTAATCCCTGTCATGCTTCTTTGTTTTTGAGCTTCCCTAGTCATGATTGTTTTATACGCAACACATTGGGCTGCTTTGTGACCAAAGTTATGGCAAGAAAAGCATTGTCCATTGAAGAAGTTTCTGCGATTATTGAATCTACCAGCCGACTGATTGTAATTTCTATTTTCATCTATTCTTGAACCAAATTGAGAAGATTTTACCTGTGGCTGGTTGTGGCTTTTGTTCACCCTTAAGCTGGATTGCCCCTGATAGTTTGAAGTTTGTCCCTGCTTTACCTGATGATCTTCCTTGTGTTCTTGCTCATTTCTTCTTGCTGCATCAAGATAACTTTTTGAAGTGGAAGCTTGAGAAGTTTCTCCATTGTAGCCCAGACCTGTCTTATTTAGAGGAGACTGCTGCACACTGATAATCTCATTCAACGTTTCAGATCCTTTGACAAACTTGAGATTAATAGTTTTTGTTTTCTCAATTTCTTTTCTAAGACCAACAATTTCACCTTCTAATTTTTCAAGATGTTTTTCCTTTTCATCAATCTGAAATTGTAGAGTATCAATAATCATGTTCTTTTCTTCTATACATCTCTTGAGTCTAGTAATTTCATCATAAAGGTTATCCACATCTATAGCATCCTCATAATTATCATCTTCAAATGCCATTAACAATCTATATTTGTTACCTTGTTCATCTTCATCACTGTTTGATAAGCCATCGCTATCTTCATGGGTGTAGTAGCTTTTCTTATTTGTACCCTGTTTCTTGTTCCATCTAACTGGTTCCTTTCCTTTATCCTTATAAGAGCATTTTGCAGCATAATGACCTACTCTTCCACAAGCAAAACATTTGAAAGGTAGCTTACCTTTGAACCTTCCAGAACCCCTTTGAAGATTTCTGACAAAGTTTGATTCTTCTTCCTCTTCTTCTGGAACATGACTTGCTTCATAGTGATCTTCTTTGCCTGATGCTTTAAAAGCAGCTTCCCTTCTGTCTGATGGACCTCCCTTTCTCATTTCATAAGCAGTTAGAATTCCATGCAGCTGAGACATAGTGAGAACACGGAGATTTTCCTTTTCTTCTACTGCAGATACTTTAGATTCAAACTTGGGAGATAAAGATCTTAGAATCTTTTGAACAACTATAGTCTCTTTTATTTCTTCACCCAAATTTTTCATACAATTAACAATCTCATCTACTCGAAGAAAATAATTAGCCACACTTTCATCATTATACATCTTGAGAGTCTCATATTGAATCCTGAGAGTTTGAAGTTTAGCTTCTTTTACCTGTTCATCTCCTTCATAGCTAGTGATCATTTTGTCCCATATCTCTTTTGCTGATTTGAAGTGCATGACCTTCATGAACTCTGTTTGAGATATACTTCCTAATAGAGTACTGACTGCTTTTGCATTTGTTTCATACTGCTTTTTCTCAGCTGGATCTGTAGGAGTAACTGAAGGAAAGGCATAGCCTGATTCTACAATGTTCCAAACTTCTGTACCAAGAGATTGAAGATATGCAGTAACTCTTACCTTCCAATAATTGAAGTTTGTTCCATCGAAGACGGGTGGCCTGATTGATGCTTCTCTCTCGTAGTTGCTCATGATGATCGATCTACCTTCAAGCGATCAAGCTGTTCTGAAGGACCTGCTCTGATACCAATTGTTGGAAATAATACTGAGAGGGGGGGTGAATCAGTATTATCTAGCAATTTACCAAATCTTCCTTATTTGATATCAGTACCATAAAATAATGAGCATAGATAAAGAAAATAGACAGTCACACCAAAGAACACAAGATGTAAGGTGGAAACCCAATGCGGGAGAAAAACCACCTGCTGCAATAATGTCTCTATCTTCTTTCAAGAAATTCTTTTTACAATGATTTTGTACTGGTGCAGTCCTTTACCAGCACGCAGACTGCAACCTGCAAAGAGCTACAACTCTTTCTCGTTTTCCAGACTTCTCCTGGAAGGGAGCTACAACCCCCTACTTCTTTTCAAAATGATCAACAAGTATACAACAGATACAGTCTACTACAGATATCAGATCAGTAATTACAGAAACAACCCAGAACACCTTATGAACAGAAATATACAGTTAACAGATCATCTTAAGACAGGGACGCATATTTTCTCTCTGTGGCCTGCGACTGGACGCAGTATACCTTATGCTGTTCTGCGTGCAGACGCACTGTTCCTTTTGCTTGTCTGCGACCGACGCACATATTGCGCCGCGTCTTTCGCTTCAGAGACGCACCCAATACCACAGTCGCGCCGCGTCCTTTGCTTCAGAGACGCACCTGATCCTTTACTATACTGCGTCCCGGCGCACTTTCCCTTCACTGAATCTGCGTCCCTTTAGATATAGAAGATAAGAGGACTTCAGAACCAACCCAAACACTCAGATCCACAGATCTGATCATGCGCCATATAGATCGTAGTCCATTAGAAGATTTACCCTTAAAGATATGGACTAGATCACACCAAGAGATGATCAACCAAGATGATGAATAATCCAAATGAACTCCTTTGCTTTATATAGGCAAGCTTCTCCCCAAAGCGTGGAACAATACCACGAGCCGACACCATAGAAACACGCAACCGTCGGCTAGATACCACACAAGAAGCCCCCACGAGCTTTTCTCTACCTTGAAATGTGTGCACTGGGCGGACGCACCTTCTGAACGGCTGGCCAGCGTCCCTGGACACGGGTTCTGTATGGTATACCTGCGGGGACGCACATGCTGAACAAAAATTCCTGCGTCCTTCTTAATTTACCACCTGAAAGAGTTTGCCATCAAGTACAACACCTGAATCATAATGCCAACAAACATGAAACATGTAGTACGTGAGGAATCATTTACCTATTAGCAATGTGATTTTAGAAGTCCTTTCATTGCTTTCCACAACCAATTTTTCCTCAATTCCTTAGAGGATTTCCCAATGCTTTCCATAACTTCTCCATGATGCTCTAAAAGATATCTGCATAGACAAAATCATTCAAAGGGATCAAAGCATCTCACATATAAAAGAGAAGGTAAAAGAAATCCCTAACTTAACGTACAACATATTGTTGGCTTATTGGGGCCTGACCCAAGTTGAGAGTTAAGTTAGCCAAACAAATCCTGGTACTACTGGCCCTTTCGGCAACAGTCTGCGAAGCATGGACTGAGGTCTCACTCGAAGTAGTATGGGAGGGTGCTAGAACTAGGTTTCATCACCCTGGAAATGTTTGAGGAATTCAACTGGTTCGTGGTTTGACCCTGTGCACAGGTTGCTTCGCACATTTTTCCGTACTTCGCAGCCTGATATGCTGCCTTCACGCAACCCTACCCAGGGGCTGAATGTCATGCTCTACGTTATTACCCAAGACCTTACTAGTATTCCAACGTTAGTTAATTAGCTTTGCCTACTTGAGTGCTTTAAGTTATACTTACCAATATAAACTATTCATACATGTGCGCACAGTAAATAAACAATATATTTGCAGATTATATCAATCATTCATTAACCCAAGAACAGATACACATAATTATAAAAAAACTTCTCTTTATTAATTCCTTCCTTGGTTACAGACTTGACTTTGCCCTACGCACTCAGCTGTAGGGGTCCGCGCACTCAGCTGCGGACTACTAGGCCTCTGTGCACTTAGCTGCAGAGCCTTCTCCTACTCTACGACCCAAAGACACACTTTACACTTCGACTCAGTCACTTAGACTTTTTTCTACTTCTTTCTTCTCCACTTAGAGCCTCGCTCTATTTATACAATCCCATGGTCTGCGGACCATGGGTAGGTCTATCCAGTCGACATTACATTACAAAACTAGGGTGGACAACCCTGTGACTCTATCATACTTTCGCACCCTGCACCCACAATTCGCGGAGCTTTACAACAAGATTTGGTAAAAAATTGGGCTTTGAGCCCTAAAAATGCCTTAGGGGGATTCCATGCCCAACAGGCCCTCAACACAAACATCGTCACTCACCCTCGAGTCACTCTATTGACGCGAAGATCTTTGTGCGGAGTCCCTCCAACTGTTCTCGAACTTCACAAAGGTCAGTAGCACACTGAACTACTGCTTGCTGGATTTGCTGCATATGTTGTTTCGAGACCTCTGTGTCGGGAGTGCTTCTCTGCATCATTGTGTGCATCCTCTGCATGTGTGAGAGCTTGCCTTCAATGTCTGCCATGATGGTGAAGGCCTCGTCGATCCAAGGCTGGACAGGTGCTTTTAGGACTACTTCCTTATGTCGTTCTGCGTCCACCTACTCCTTCGGTTCTTTAGCCTGTTGCATCCGCGCAAGCCTCTAGGTGAGGACCACCATCTGCGCAGTTCCTTGGACACTGTCATACTGCTGTTGGAGTTCTTGCACCTCTGTCTCTAAGCGCGAGATGTTGGGGGTCCTCCTACAGAGTTGTGAGGACCCCAAGTGATTCTTCCAACATGTTGGTGCAGTCTCGCACTGCACCTCCGATTTCCTCTAATCCCGTTGTGATAGCGCTAGCGCGCTGTTATCTAACTTACGGGGGAGTGGATGGCTGTGCCTTTAACCGTGGCTCGACGATCTGAATATTCAGCTCTAGCTGAACCTTTGTCATTTCCTCCCTAACCTCGCGGACCCTTGCTGCTAACTAGTGGATCCACGCCTCTACTAGTATATCTGCTGGGGTGGCTAGCTTCGGGACACTTTGGCAAGCGTTGTCGATCACCTCTACCAGCTGTTGACTTTGCGACACCAATTCGTCATGCTGCAAGCTTAGTTGTTCCATATTTATTTTCTACTCACTGAGGACTTGGAGCGCGCGGCTCTCCCTAGCTCGCAACTCTGCAATTATTCCATCTTGCAACACATATAATGTCTTGCGCTGGAGGGTAGCTAGATTAACACCGAGACCTTTCAGTACGCTAACCGAAGGCCTATCGGTCTCATTTGATGTCATTAATGCCCCTTCCGGCAACACTATTGTGTTTGTCATCCGCACGTGAAACATATGCTCTGTTGCCGTGGATCCGACTGCGATCGAAAGGGTACCAACCTGGGGGGGTCGACCTGTAATTCCTACGACTGTGTTCTGAGGGCCCCCAACACAATCTGGTTCTCCTGCATGAAATCTTAGAGAGCCTCATTAGTGACATCGTGCACCGTCTCACCGATGTCATGCAGATCACCCTCGATTAGGGTGATCGGTTCAATGGACAATTTTGAGGCCTTGACCTTCTTCTGTGACCCTGCCCGCTTTGCTGGGTGCTGGCGCTTCAACTGTGTTGATGCAGTTCATGGGTCTGCACCTCCTTCTTCTATTTTTTCTTCCTCTACTTCTTGCCCCTGCGAAGGCATTTTTTGGCCCTCGCCCGCCTTCCCGGTTGCTTCCTGTGTTGTTGCTGCTACTGCGGCCTTTTCCTGTAGAAATTTTGAATAATTTAACACATATTCACATAGATTATCCTGATCATACAATTATAAGCGGAAGGTGTATAATACATAATCTCCTCTACGTTGATCGTCAATTTACAGATTCAGAAACATTCACAGGCACACATAGAAGCATCAATCAAACTCATTAACACAGTATGTATCCCGGGGAAAGCATCTCGCTAAAAACCCCACACTATCTGTATATTATATTGATTGAATCATGTAACATTACAAAGTACAATGCTTATCACAAGAAATCCAGTACCAGCTCCACCTGTTACACACAATACAGCTAAGATCTGATCTCCAAATCTATTCCACTGCTTGCCTGCCTCCACTGCTCAATACCTGCTCAAGAACTAATGAGAATAGCTTCCCAAACTCGTATTTCACCTCAAAATAATCACTCACACTTTGTTGGACGTGAGCAAAGGCTACCATACTGGGAAAATACGTGAGCAAACTCATTGGCATACTCAATCCCTTGATTGTGCAAGATCTGGTGCACAACTATAGTCACAACTGATAGCAATCTGATTCTCTACCACCTGTCCCTGTTGAACTGAACATGCACTGACATGCAACTGAGTTAACTGATGTATTCATTAGTTGTATTATGAGTTAATAACTTGTGAATTAATTAATAACTAATTCACCCAACTCATCTCTAGTCTATTGATCAGTTAGACTAAATACAACCAGTTTAACAAAGCTAAACTGAACACAACTCCATCAACTGCACAATCAACTCCACCAAACTCAACTGATTGAGTTCTAACTGAAGTCATGCATGCAACAACTCAACTGACTCATAAGAAAAGCGTATTTCCTTCTGACAGCTGCATGTGCCACCTCTGTAGCTCAAACTGAAGTGCTCCAAGAGAATAAGATCAAGTTTATAGTCCAAATATTATTATGAGACAATAATATTTGACTTTTCTATTTTTGACAGCCAGTCTAAAAATAGACTTTGATCACTCACACTTTCATCAAAAATAAAAGTCCATCTATTTTTCCCAACTTCACTAATCATCCATAAACAGCAACCTGCAATCCATAGACATGATCCATATGTCTAAAAATAGACATAGTCTAAAAATAGACTTGCGCCAAAAATAGCCTGCGGGCCCACTTAGTGAAGGCGACTCTTTTCACTAAGCTCCATCATCTTGTTGCACTCTCAACAAGCATTTCTTGTTGCACACTTTTCAACACTCCCTCTCAACAAGAAAGGCTTCCTCTCAAACCCGATCTTGTAACTCTGGAATGTTCTCCATGCAACACATCTTGTCGGTCCACTTGCTCTGTCATCAAAGTCTCTAACTGCTATTGCCTCTGTCGACTGAAACTCTACATCTCTGTGCTCTTCAGTATCTGACTGCTCTAGCCTCTGTCACTTTGATCTCTGACTGCATCTGTGCTGCTACTGGTTCTATCTCCCAGCATTGCATCCGCACTGCACCTCCCAACTGACCTCCCTGTTGGGATAGAAACACCCTCTGATGCTGAAGCTCTACCTGCTGCTGACAAGTGCTCCCTCTCTGACATCTGCGCTACTGCAACATCTCCATGCATCTCGCACCATTTCACACTTCTCTGTGCCACCTAGCACTGTGCAAAACACTTGTGGCTCTCGCATTGCTGTAGCCTGCTAGCTATGCACTGTCCTGGGATTCCCTGCACTGTCGCTCTCTCTGCCACTCCATCCGCATCTGTCTCTACCCAATCAGTCAGTTCCTGCTACTACACATCTGGGGCTCCCGTAGCAAGGTCTCATCCAAGAGGTTGGGTACCTCAAGGATCCTGCCCCTCCTCCTTGGGATGATCAATCCACATCACCCCACCTCCTACCTGGAGGTATGGCTGCATGCGATCCCTCAGCCCACCTGGCTTGAAGTTTCCCCCTACTGGAGGTCTCTGGATGAGTAGATGTCTCTACTCTATCTCCTCTCAGCTTCCCCTGTTGTGGCTCCTCCACAATCTCCTGAAGCTGCTGCACCAATTGTGGCTCCTCCATAATCGTCTGAGACTTCTTCTGGCTCTGCATGTTGAGAGGTAATACACGCTCCCTCTCAACCACCAAGTCTCCATCAATTGCCTTGCTGCTCAAGGCTTTGCATGCATCTTGAACCTCAAGAGCATACAGGTTCTTGACCCGTGAACCAATCTGCTTCACCTGTCTAGTGATGATGTGTCTAAGGAAAACCTTTCCCTTACTAAAGACCACATCATAGCCTGTGTCTTCCAACATCGTGATCGACACCAAGTTTCTCTTCAGTCCTGGTACATACTTGACATCGGTCAAGGTAAGGCGAGCTCCATGCTCCCTCTGAAAAATAACCGTGCCTACACCTGAGACACTATACTTCTCATCATTACCCATCCCTATGAGTATCTGGAGATCTTTCTCCTCCAAAGTACTAAACAAACTTTTGTCATCGGTCATGTGGAAAGAAGCTCCACTGTCAAGAAACCAACCACTTCCCACCATGGATGAAACCATGCATGCGAAGAGTGTGAAGTCCAACTCAAACTGTGAAGCAAGTGAGGCTGCCTCACCTTCAGATCCTTCCCCAGATCCCTTCTTGGACTTCTTCTTTGGGCAATTAGTAGCATAATGACCCAACTCATGAAAACAAAAGCATCTCACCTTCGCCTTGTCAACCTTCTTCCCATCGCTGGAAGAACAAGATTCGGAAAGAGAAACCTTCTCCTTCCCCTTCTTCGCCTTACTCGCTAAGGCACAGTTCTCCTCATCCTGCATGGATGAAGAACCGTCTCTGGTGCTCCGTCTAATCTCCTCTTGCATCAAATCTGACCATAGTCGTTCCCAATTTGGCAGTTTCTCCCTTCCATTCACCGAGTCTTGGTAGCTATGCCAACTCTTAGGAAGGTCAACGAGTGCTAGACTCACCATCCTCATCCGACAGTCACCCCCACACTTCCCAGCTCATCCCGGCATTGGGTGAACTTCGTGAGATACTGGGGCATACTGTCTCCATTCTCACACTAAATGTTTCTGAGTTTTATCTCTTGCTTTGGAATTAAATCCAAATTCCACCAGCTCAAAACTCAACCGCTTCCGATCTAGAATTCGTGAGAACAAAATATTTCTCGTACAGAGATTGACTGTATGGGCATTCACCGGATATCTCACCTTCCAAGGGAAGGATGAATCCAGAGGCTACCTGGCTCGATTACAGACTCTGCCTGAAGAAATAGAATGTAAACACTTCCTGAATAGTAGATCTGATGATCAATCCTCGCTTGATATCCTGTAAAAATCTCTTCTACAAATCAAGCAACTCCGATACCATGTAGAAACTTTTTCTACAAATCATCTAGCTTTGATACCATGTAGAAATTTTGAATAATTTAACACATATTCACAGAGATTATCCTGATCATACAATTATAAGCGAAACATGTATAATACATAATCTCCTCTACGTTGATCATCAATTTACAGAAGCAAAAACATTCACAGGCACACATAGAAGCATCAATCAAACTCATTAACACAGTATGTATCCCGGGGAAAGCATCTCGCTAAAAACCCCACACTATCTGTATATTATATTGATTGAATCATGTAACATTACAAAGTACAATGCTTATCACAAGCAATCCAGTACCAGCTCCACCTGTTACACACAATACAGCTAAGATCTGATCTCCAAATCTATTCCACTGCTTGCCTGCCTCCACTGCTCAATACCTGCTCAAGAACTAATGAGAATAGCTTCCCAAACTCATATTTCACCTCAAAATAATCACTCACACTTTGTTGGACGTGAGAAAAGGCTACCATACTGGGCAAATACGTGAGCAAACTCATTGGCATACTCAATCCCTTGATTGTGCAAGATCTGGTGCACAACTATAGTCACAACTGATAGCAATCTGATTCTCTACCACCTGTCCCTGTTGAACTGAACATGCACTGACATGCAACTGAGTTAACTGATGTATTCATTAGTTGTATTATGAGTTAATAACTTGTGAATTAATTAATAACTAATTCACCCAACTCATCTCTAGTCTATTGATCAGTTAGACTAAATACAACCAGTTTAACAAAGCTAAACTGAACACAACTCCATCAACTGCACAATCAACTCCACCAAACTCAACTAATTGAGTTCTAACTGAAGTCATGCATGCAACAACTCAACTGACTCATAAGAAAAGCGTATTTCCTTCTGACAGCTGCATGTGCCACCTCTGTAGCTCAAACTGAAGTGCTCCAAGAGAATAAGATCAAGTTTATAGTCCAAATATTATTATGAGACAATAATATTTGACTTTTCTATTTTTGACAGCCAGTCTAAAAATAGACTTTGATCACTCACACTGTGATCACTCACACTTTCATCAAAAATAGAAGTCCATCTATTTTTCCCAACTTGACTAATCATCCATAAACAGCAACCTGCAATCCATAGACATGATCCATATGTCTAAAAATAGACATAGTCTAAAAATAGACTTGTGCCAAAAATAGCCTGTGGGCCCACTTAGTGAAGGCGACTCTTTTCACTAAGCTCCATCATCTTGTTGCACTCTCAACAAGCATTTCTTGTTGCACACTTTTCAACATTTCCTGCTTAGCTTCTTTCTGTGTTGCGTCCTGCGCTGCCCACACTTCTGCTGCTGCTATTTCCTTCCTTTATTTTTCGGTCAACTATGCGATGCGCAACTTGGCCTCGTCTTTCTTCTTTTGCACTGCCGACTTCTCGATTTCTGCAATGTTTGGGGTGCGCCATTTCGGCGGCCATGCCTCTAGGACATTGAAAATGGCGTCATTGGTGGCTACAAAGGGTAGCTTTGTCCACTGTTTAGTCGGGTCCTTACGCGCCCTGATATATATGTTATGCATGTCTGCCTTAAATTCTGCAAAACTCTGCAGATTGTTGTAAACCATGGGTGACAACCGCGGCTTATGGTTGATCCACATTCTGAGGTTCATCTCCATGAACACCCAGAAGATCTTGCTATTGCGTATCCTTTTAGCATCCTTTGTGGCCCAAAGCGAAGCGTACTTCACGGCTTTCAATAAATCTCTTTCAATTATGGGGAATTGACTATCCTCCAACAATTCCCCAGCTATGAGCACTATGGAAAACAACAATCATGCATAGTGGAACGTTTTGCCCTGTTCCTGGGCTTCATGGAAATTCTCTAAAAATTCCATGCAGAGGAATTCAGACTAGTTAAATTGGACCCCCTCCAAGCACTACTCGGCCAGTGTGACCACTGGCGCAGGTACCTTGTCTGCGTGGCACTTGCGCATAACTTTTCCTGCCAAGATTTGGGTTTCCACGCGTGCTGCTTTGTCCTTGATGCTGGAGATGGCGTAGCCCCTCTTCTTCTTTTCCAGCTTGTACTTTTTCTTCATCGCCTCCACGATGGCCAAATCACTGCCTTTCCCTTCTGATACGGCCGCGAGGTCCTCTCCTTTGTATGGAAGTTGGTAGATGCAATGAATCAAATCTACCGTGATGGGGATGGGCTCCTCCAGCCATAAACACCCATCATGCACCAGGCATAGCAACTACCTAATGACAAAAATGGTTATTGGGGCACGGTGGACATGTGACACCCAAAGTAGGTTCAACAACCCAGTCTTTTCCACTCTGGGCAACCACTTTCGTGGCTCTAATGTTGTCATCCCCCCCGCGGTGTTCTACTTCATGAGATTTCCGGTCTCAAGGTGAGGGAACTTCTCATGGTCAGTGAGGTCCCAATCTTCAAATTTCAGGTTGAGCATGCGGCCCAGGTGCGTGCCTTCAAACATAATGCCATATGGGAAGAGCGGGGTCTGGAGCGAGCGCTTGGTCTCGTCTAGGTCCTTGGGCACTTTGGCCTTCCCTTTTCGCCCGGGGGGGGGGGGCATAGGTGGGAAGTTTTGTCGTAGAGTGTGTAGGCTGAGTATCCACCTCCATGCCTTCATCTTCTTCTTCTGTGATGGTAAGATCCTACAGATCTTCTTCTTCTTCATTTGTTTCTATAGTGACGACTTTCCCCTTCTCCTCCATCGACGGTTTGTTGTGTAACGGGTTCCATGGGGACACGCATACGAGAGCCATTGTTTATTTGTCCTTCTTGGGTCTTGGCATGCGTGGTGATTTCGGGATTTCTGCCACAATCCCAGCACCTTCTGGAACATCCCCCATAGTTAGGGCCTGTGCGGCCTCCTTGGCAGTCACTTCTGCTATCTCCATACCATCCTTAGTTGTTGCCATTGTATCTGTGCAACAATCTATCACTCACAAATTCAGGGGCTTAATCAACGCTCGACTCACAACAATCAGGGTTCTGCTCGACCGCTCAATTCGCAAATGACCAAGTGTTGTTTGTTGGGCAGCCATTTGTATTTTATAGTGCTTTTGGAATTTGAATTTGATCGTTCCCCCAAAATCCGGTTCATTAATGCTCCCTTGGCGGTAGATTTTCCCAGATTTTGCCCATAAATCACGTCTTAAATGCCTATTGCCTGCTCCATTTGGCCTCAAGTCAAGCATCCCATCGTGAATAGTGACTTCAACGGTCACTTTCTGGCCAACCCGCGCGGTAGCGCAACCCCCCGTGCGCAGTCGCGGACCTTGTGACTCTTTGCTTCTGCGCGCATCTCCAATATCGTGCAACTCCTGGGCAGAATAGTTTATAGTCCTGCGCTCCCTTCCAACTGCTTGGAGTGCTAAGATTGTCCTTCCCTCGGCTAGTCAGGTGGTCGCACCACCCGTGAAAAGTTTCATCCGATCATTCATCATGTTGCCTGGAGAATCTCTACCTTTTACTATTATGGTCGGCATCGCATACTTTATTACTTGCAACGCGCTACCCTGGTCATTATGCTTAGCAATATGCGGTCCAAGCCAAGGCATCAAATTGATCAATTCATGGCAATAGGCCTTAACCCTTCATCATGATCGCATGCACCCTGCCTTACCATTCTAGTATTTTTCCCGAGAAAATCTTTCTTTATTTCGTCCTCCATATTCTTAACTTTCGCGCCCATCAAACCAATTTTATTCATTAACCGTACCCTTTCTTCTTCAAGTTTGTGGAGTCTAAGGTTTCCCTATTGGATTTCTTCCTCAAGTCCCATGCGTTCTGTTTCTTGCGGCTGTGTGATCCCTTCTTTCCGAGCTTCGCAAACCATCGTATCTACTGGTGCTACTATGCGCGGACTAGGCTTTGCATGCTCCATGGGGATTACAGCATTCACTTCATACTTCAAATTTGGAAGTGCCTGTGTGGTCAAGGTTTTGCACATGGTCCTATAATCCCAGAGAACCGCTAGTACGCGCAGGTCCCTGTCAGTTCGTTTCACATGGTGGACCATGTTCAATGTTTTGCGTACTTTGTCAAAAGCTTCCGCGTGAATTGGTCTTACCATACTTCCTGGTTCCAACCGGAGGGGTCGTTCGCGCCATTGTCTTGCCCGCTCCTGCTTGTCGGTCGTGTTTCCTATTGCGGGGACGGTGTGCGTTCGTGCAAGTTGTGCACCATACGCTTGTACCCATCTGGAAAGGTGGGTGCGTGGGCTATTTCGTCCGTCATACTCGGCTTTCATCTGCATCTGAGGCTTTCCAAACTGCATGCGCATCATCCTTTTGCATTCGCGCTAGTCCTCAAAACTTCTTTGATGCGTACCCCACCATCTTGTGGGTGTAGCGCGCAGTACCCATTTCAGAGCGTCGAAACGCTGCTGTTTCGGTACTTCTCTTTCAAAAAATTTCAGGAAACCATCCACCTCGCTCAACCTGTCATACATAGGCAGATCTCTTACCTCTGTTTCCACGCAGTGCAGTGACCTTGTCATCATGTTACAATTGAGTGTGGTTACCTCGTGTAACTGGTTCTGCCATCGTTCTATTTCCTCATCCGAATCTGAGGTGTAGGAGCTTTCCCGCTCCCACGAGAGTCTGCCATCCGCTGTTGGATTTACCCAATCCTGCTCCCGCGCGATTATCTTGTAGATACAATCTAGATTGTCATCATTATCGTAGTCATGCACTGTTTCTGTGTAGCAAGTTCCTTCCGCAGGGTCTAAAGGTACCACTACATGCAGTGACTTTTTCTCAAAAATCATCTTGTGCTTTTTTAGATTTAGCACTCCATTCATGTTAGTGGCCCAATATATTCCCAGTAGCATGGGATAGGGATTTCTATCATCAACAATCTCTATCACTTCGAAATCTACTAGCGCGCTCGCACCTTCGATATCTACCATTATCCCTTGCAATCTTCCCATAGGTAGGATCTTTTGTTGGTTCGCCATTCGCAATTGAATAGGAGACCATTGCAGTGCAGGCCTGCCCATGTGCTCCCACGTCTGCTTTGGCAAACATTCGCGTCTGATCCTAGATCCAAAATCACTTGATCCATTTCATATTCCCCGATCTGTGTGGTCAATCTCATCTCTCTTCCTGTTCGCGTTGTGTGCTTCCCGAGCTTCCGGACTACACGTGGTTCTCCTGGCGTGGTTCCAGCACATCTAGTGATGAGTTCTTGCAACCCCTTCACAACTTTTCTGTTGCACAATAGCTTCATGCATGTCTCCAAAAATGTAGTGAGCATTGATGGGTCCATTTCCGGTTCCAGTTTGTCTTTACTTCCTAAAGTGGAGGCATCCACGAAGCTCTTCTTAGCTTCCATGAATGTCTCCTTAGCGTGCTCTAAATCAAATTCTGGTTCCTTTGTTGGAGCCTTGCGAACCCAGGCACTCTCTTCGGGTTGCTTGCCTTTGTCATCTCCTGTCATGATACCACTTCAGAGCATGATATTTACATTCGGGTCTTCCTTGCGCAGCTCAGACCTCATCATTTGTAGGTTCTGAGTTAGGGGAGGTTGGAGTGCTCCTTTATCACGCAACCTCGCTATCAACGTGGGACAGTCCTCCGTCTCATGATAAAATTAGGTACAATATAAGCATGATTGTCTCGTTGGATTTGTACAATCGCAGGCATAATGCCCTGGCCCTCCGCAATTGTAACATATCAGTTGTCCACGACCTCTTCCTGGTCCCATTCCACCTCGACCTCGTCTGCGCCCCTGAAATCCAGTGCACGCCATCCCTGCATTTTGATCGAGGGCCCGTGTTTCGGTCTGAACTCTGTAGGTAGGAGTCCGATCCATCATCAGTTCATAACTTCTACAGGTGCGCTCATCGTGGCCTACTGACCTGTAGAAATTACAGAACAACTGCTAGGAATTCTGCGTATACTTCTGTAATAGATGGTAGTTATCTGTAGCATGCTTCCCTCCTATCTGACAAATCACGCACCATAATGTAGGCACCGCACTCGGTCCTGCTTGTGCCTTCGGTCTCAATGGCATTGGTCCTCCTCCCGCCAGGTAGTTCGTGAAGACTGGACAATGGTCCTTGTCATGTCCTTGGCCTTTGCACTTTATGCACCATACCTCATCGCGCGGTTCTAGGTGAGTTGTCCTGTCTTTTTTCAAACTCTGCATCTTAAGGCACAAGTTTTTCAACTACACATGGATCTGTTGAACTCCCAAGTTAGGATCTTGTATTGGGATCTCATGCAGTCTCATTGCGATCTCCAAGGCCTCGGCCTGAGTGGTTAGCTTCTTATGTGACAATGCGTTCCTTAGATGCGGCGTTAGCGATGCTACAAACCATGTGCGGTGTTTCCCATCCGTCAAGGTCATATTGGCTTCATGAATTGCACACTTCAGTCTCTGGTTCAGCTCCCAGGGGGTCTCGCCTGGAAGCATCGCAATATCCTTAAATCTAATGATTGACTGTCTCTGATTTTGGCCTGCTAAATTCCTTGTTTAGCACAACTTGGATATCCGTGATCCTTGCATTCAGATTGTCATTGGAATGCTTAATGTACCAAGTCAGTGCATGATCCTGCAGAGTGCTGACCAGCGTTGCTTTCTTTATATTTTCATCCATGACTCCTTGTGCTTCCCATACAGCCCTTACCACGAACCAAAACTAGTCTGGATCTTCATTCCCTACTCCCTTGAACACCGACAACTTTATCGCGCTTGCCATATTGAACTGTGGTGGTGGCGAAGGTGGTGTGGGTGAAGACGAGGGTGAATATGGTGAAACTGGTGGTGGTGTAGGTGGGAGTGGTATGCGCAGAATTCGCTGCTTTATCAAACTGATTGCACTTCTTGGTGAAACCTTCATGAGCTCTTCCTCGCTTTCTCGCAGAGGTGAAATCAAGGAGCTAGTTTCTAGTTCTGCGCTACCTTCATTTCTGTAGATCCTCCCACTTCGCATAGCCACAAACATCAATTTATTCACATAACCTGCTTTTCACATAGTAGAATTTTAATCCAAGCATTTAAAGATTTAACGTACTTACCTCGCTGTCCTTTGAGGAAGCGTTGTTCTGCCTCGCTATAGCTGACTGAAGTATCTACCACGAACTCGGTTATAAATCCTCCTATAATTCAATCGAGTCAGTGATCCACAATGCGCGCGATCTTACCTTCTGATGCTTATGGCCTGCGTACCAACTATGGAGTTCACACAATAGGTTTGTTGAGCCTAGACCTTCCTTGACTATCTACTAGCTTCGCGATCCACTCGTACAACTCAGAGGGGAAGGATGCAAAGAAAATTTCATGGATTTCCATATATAATTAGCAATCTAACCACTCTTCCTTTGATAATCGCGAATTCTTGTTTTCCTGCGCCGCGAACTCATGAATCTTTCTGTCCAACCACTCTTCAATTCCTTTCTTTGTCATATTCCAGTGATACAACATCAGACATCTCTATGCAGATCCCGGTCTTGACAACGAAACCATTTGTTGGTTTATTGGGGCCTGACCGAGGTTCAGAGTTAAGTTAGCCAAATAAATCCCGGTACTACTACTAGCCCTTTCGGCAACAATCAACGGAGCGCAAACTGAGGTCTCACCTAAAGTAGTATGGGAGGGTGCTATAACCAGGTTTCTGCACCCTGGAGATGTCTGAGGAGTTCAATTGGTTCGCGGTTTGACCCTGCACGCAGGGTGCTTCTCACACTTTTCCGTACTTCACAGCTTGATATGCTGCCTTCGCGCAGCCCTACCCAAGGGCTGAACGTCGCGCTCTGCATTATTACTCAAGACCTTACTTGTATTCCAACATTCGTTAATTAGCTTTGCCTACTTGAGTGCTTTAAGTTATACTTACCAATATAAACCATTCATACAGGTGCGCGTAGTAAATAAACAATATATTTGCAAATTATATTAATCATTCATTAACCCAAGAACAAATACACAGAATTATAACAAAACTTCTCTTTATTAATTCCTTCCTTGGTTACAGACTCGACTTCGCCTTGCGCACTCAGCTGCAGGGGTCCGCGCACTCAGCTACGGACTACTAGGCCTATGCACACTTAGCTGCAGAGCCTTCTCCTACTTTACGACCCAAAGACACACTTTACACTTCAACTCAGTCACTTAGACTTTTTTATACTTCTTTCTTCTCCACTTAGAGCCTCGCTCTATTTATACAATTCCATGGTCTGCGGACAATGGGTAGGTCTATCCAGCCAACATTACCTTACAAAACTAGGGTGGACAACCATGTGACTCTATCATACTTTTGCGCCCTGCGCCCGCAATTCGCGAAGCTTTACAAAAAGATTTGGTTAAAACTTGGGGGATTTCATGCCCAACACATATAGTTGAATCAATAATCAATTGTAAACCATGCGAGTGATCAAGGAATATCGTAAATAACATCAAAATAGATGCAATTAGGAAAGAACAACTTCTTTGTATTAAATTCAAACAAGAAAAAGCTTACAACCTGGCTGCCTTGATGTCACAAGCCTCTTCCAATGGTCTTCGTTCCTTCCCTTGATTACAAGCTCTTCAGACCCAAAATCAACAACATAAGTTTAAAAATCCAAGTCCCTCCCATCCTCTAGTCTTGTGCTCAATTTATAGGAAAGAGGAGGAGGTTTCTAGTTCCTCTTCTCAAGGGATATGATGCTTAAGAGGAGGATATTAGTTCCATGAACCAAGGGATGAGGCGCATGTATGTAGTAGTTTGAGGTTTCTAATTTGGATAAGATTCCTCCATCAAAGCTTCTAGAACTTGTTTTTTTATTTTTACTTGTGTGAACAAGATTGCACAGTTTATAGTGGAAGACAGTGTGCATAATTGCGCAGGCCACAATGGTAAAAATTGCACATGCGCAGGTAATGGCTAGGAAAATTGTGCAAATACTAAAAAATGGTTTTTAAGCAGTGCAACCCAAAATTCCTTTTGTCCCTGGTATTTTTTTACTTCAAGCTTCATATGGATTCACTTGAGACACTCATCGGATGGCGAGAGATCCGAATTGACAGTCATGGTGAAAAAATTTAGTGTAACAACATGGAAAAAATCCTTTATGCAACCTTGAGTGAATAAATTAAGAAAACCTCAAAATTGTAGTCCCATTATCTCCAAGTATTTGGTAATTGAATCCCTAGGTATGACAAACACATGATTAGCCACCTAACAACAATTTTAACATTGAATTTGTTAGTGGTTTCACACCATAGGCTTAATTATTAACACCTATTGTACAATATTCACACAAACATAAGGATTTATTGACGAATAACATTCTCACAATGTCGTTAATGATATGAATGGGGGGGAATACAAATCTTGTTTTAAGTTGGAAAATTACCTATAGGGAATAAAGCATCATGAATGTGAATAGCAATGATCAAATTATATTCTTAGTAAAGGTAAATTCCATGGATAAAAATGTGACAGTCTCTCATTGATTCTAAGTATGGAATGTTGTTCCTCTTTATTGGATTGACCAAGAGTAAAAACCTTGTTGCTCCTTGAGGGACCAGGATTAGTGCTTGTCTTTTGTGACATGGCCCTTCTCATGACAACTCTAGCAAACAAGTTTGGACCTTTTAAGGAGGTTGGTGGCTCTAACTTAGAATTTGAGTTGAAAAAAAAATCAAGAGATAATGAAAACCCATAACATGTATTGAAGAAAGACCTAGAGAAAGAGCAATCAAGTTCTAATGTCATCTCTTTTTTATAATTCTAATAAGTATACAAACCCATTAAATCTAAAATGCCTAAAATGAAAAATCCTAATTGTGAAGTGGTAGAGGAAGTTAAACCCTAAGGTGAAATTTTGCAGGAAGAAGTAAGGGTTTAAGGTAAGTATTGATTTTTTATTTTTTTATTTCACTAAATTTTAATTAAATTTAAATATGAATAGATATCATAAAAATTTCTACTAGTAAAATCAATAGTAATTTTTTATTATATAGGGTTTTTAATTTTTAATTTAATTAATTAATTAATTAATTATTATTATTATTTCTTGAATTATGTGAATAAATCTAACAAAAATTGTAAAAAAAATTAATAGTAAAAATTAAAATTTTTGTTATCCAAGGTTTTTAGTGAATCATCATACCTATCAAATTCTGATCTTTCTGCGGCTCCAAATATTTTTTTCGCTCCATAGTGCTCCTAGTATGTCTCTCTTGCAAATGATATTTCTTTTAGTTAAACCCTAACAGAAATTGTAAATTTTTTTATTAGTAAAATAAACAATAAAATTTAAAACTTTTACTAGGGTTTTGAGTGAATTGTCATACCTTTCAACTTCTAATCTCCTGAATATTTCTATTGTTCCAAAGTATTATGTTGCTGCATAGTGCTCCTGGTATGTCTCTCTTACAAGTCACTCCTTTGAAAAATTGGGAAAAATAATGAAATTGTGAATAACTTTTTACTATTTAAAATAATTTATGAAATTAGATTTCAAAAAATCAATTGCTGCTCGTTTTTTAATTTAAAAAAGAAAAGAAAAAAATGATTTTTTTCCTGAATTATGAATAAATCTAACAGAAATTGTAAAAAAATTTAATAGTAAAAATTCAAATTTTTGTTATCCAAGGTTTTAGTGAATCATCATACCTTTCAAATTATGATCTTTCTACGGTTCCAAAATATTTTTTTGCTCGATACTGCTCCCAGTATGTCTCTCTTGCAAATGATATCTTTTTTAGTTAAACCCTAACTGAAATTGTAAATTTTTTTATTAGTAAAATAAACAATAAAATTTTAAAATTTTACTATGCAGAGTTTTGAGTGAATCACCATACCTTTCAACTTCTAATCTCTTGAATATTTCTATTGTTCCAAAGTATTCTGCTGCCATTCCTCTCTTGCAAATCACTCTTTTGAAAAATTGGGAAAATAATGAAATTGTGAATGACTTTTTACTATTTAAAATACTTTATGAAATTAGATTTCAAAAAATCAATTGCTACTCATTTTTGAATCTAAAAAAAAATGATTTTTTTTTCAAACATTGGTGCATTCGATAATCAAGCGTACTAGTTCCTTTATAAGAAAAGAGCATCCACATTTCCGGAGGCGCCAAGTTTATTTAATGCACTGACATGATTTTTTTTTGAAATCCCGAAATGGTGCAGTTCATATTTAAAAGCATAAGTGTTGTAATTGTTAGAAGAGCACCAAGGTGGTTGAATTTGTTTTTATTTTCCAAAATAGGGAAACATGGGCATACTTGTGTTGTTTTTTTGAAATGCATCGATGCGTTTTTTACAAGAGCACCGATATGATAATTTATTTTATTTTATTTATTTATTTTACTTTTTTTGTTTTTGTTTTTGTTTTTTGTTCGTTTGTTTTTGTTTTTTTTTTTTTTGTTTTTTTTTTTTTTTTTTTTTTTTTTTTCTTTTCTTCTTCTTCTTCTTCTTTCTTCTTTTTTTTTTTGTTCCCCAGTGCCTAAATTTGGTGTAGGTATAATTTGAATGCTTCGGTGCTAGTATTATTTAAACTCATTAGTGCACTTTGTTCTGATAAGTGCACTGGTCGGGTTTAAAAGCTATCTGAAATTTTATTTTCACATGAAATGACATATTAATCTCAAAATATCTGTTAGGACACACCCACATGAATTACAGTATTTCATAGTATACATTTTCCGTTTAAAGTTGCCTTATTCTTGAAAAATGGTTTGAAAACTAGATTGAAATTCATATTGTGGCTATATGGCTCTCGAGATTAATTTTAGATATGCATACAAAATTCTATTTTCGATTTTTCTCAATTGCAGGGACGGAATCTCAATAATATCAAGTGGCAAGTTCTATAAATTCTAACTTGTTCCATAATGATGATCAAATTCCTTCAAGGAGTTATCCCTTTCCATCTCTAGTATGTTCAAATTTTATTTATATTTCGATTATTTAATTGATTTTTTCTAATCAATGTCAATTTGAATAAAAATGTATCCAAATTTGTAGGATCCTAATTCAGAATTGAGTTTAGATGCATAAAATATTCCTCAATTTCAAAAACATTAGAAACTTTTATCAGGAACAACATATTGCAAGTAATTGATAGATGAAAACTGGCGTGCTTACTAATATCATTTATATTGTACTAATGATCAATATTTTTTGAAATTAGGATTCTAGTGACGATGAGTGACACACCTACCATCTTTCGGTGCACCCCAATACAACGTCAACTCGGGAGAAGGTTGCATTGAGAGAAAGGGTCAAAGAAAAAGCATACAAAGAATGGTTGAATCAACCACCTAATCAATTCCCACTATGTCAAGATTCACCAATTAGGAATGACTACAAAAATTGTAGTTTTTCATCACAAGTTGGCAATGGAGGCAATCAAATAAAGGTTGGTATGAATGATTACTTACGAGATATGACTACCATGGAGGCAATGTTGTTAGATGCATTCTAGAATGATGAGCTAGGGGATGATGCTCATATCACTGATACCTTATTTGAAAGCCTGAAATCTACTTCCACCACCCATCTCTTTGGACTTGGCAACAAGTCAAAGTCTACTCAGCTGGGGACAATGATGTTGTTGTACAACTTGAAAGCAAAGTTTGGCATGTTAAATGCATGTTTCTCGGCAATATTGAGGTAATTCACCTACATGATCGATCAAGTCCCTTATATTTTGAGAAATATTGTCACACAATCAACATTAAAAATGGTTTATTTTACGAACATTAAATATTGACATTGTACAATTATATTCCCCACCAACTTCAGGTTATTCAAAGATAAGGTTCTTCCAAGTGATAATGTTTTGTTGGGTAACTGCGAAGAGGCAAAGCAGTTGTTAAAAATGTTGGGTGTTGAGTACATATAATATATGCATGTCCAAATGATTGTATTCTATATATAGGAGAATATGTAGACAAAAAGATATGTTTGAAATTTGGGCATGACAGATACCTTAATAAAAAAAATGGGTAAATCACATGGTCCTCCTCATAAGATATTGAGGCACATTCCTATAATCCCAAGGATTCAAAGACTCTTTCGTTGCAAAGAATTAGCTATGTTTCAGGAATGGCATGCCTTAGACAGAAGTGATTCAAGAGTTATGCGAATCCCAATAGATTCAATAGCCATGAAGCATATAGAGGATACATAACCTGAAAATTTCAAGGATGAAGTACAAAGTCTACGACTCAGCATAACCATGGATGGCATCAACCCATATTCCCTCCAAAACACCAACTATTATGTTTGGCATGTATTAGTGATCAATAACAATATCCCCCATGGTTGTTCGTGATGAATGAACATATTATGTTGGCTCTCATAGTCCCGGGTAGAAGACAAGTGAAGAATATGGATGTCTACTTACCATTGGTAGATGAAATGAAGGAATTATGGGAAGGGATATATGTGTATGATGTATCAAGATCCATCATAACAAAGAGGAGTTTTACATTGTATGGCATATGTGCTTACACCATACATGATTATCCAGGCTTAGGAGTTTTCTCTCTTAAATTATTTTTTTATTGATTTGTTTATGTACGTGACAATATTGTTTTTTATATTAATTTAATTGGCTGTAGTTGTTCTGATCTTCATGGTCGCTAACATGCCATCCTGTATACAATAATTTCGCAAGTCTTGTAACAAAAGGGTATCATGGATGTAAATTTTGTGGACCTTTTATGAAGGCTAGGTGGTTCGACCACCTACAAAAGATAATGTATGACTACTCCAGGTAATCCTCCTAGAAGAACACCCTTACAGAAGAGAAACATCCACCTTCAATGGTAAACCAGAGAGAACCCAAAGGCTTGCAATAATGACACGAACTAAATGAATTAGAGCATATGAGAGAGAGAAGGAGGAGGAGTTTTCAGAAATGTTTGATTCAAATTGGGAGCCTATGTTTGATGATCCATAATTCTTCGACACCTATGTTGAAAAATTGCCCATTGGGCTGAAAAGGAAATTTGTCTTTTAGGAGCTCCCATATTGGGAACATGATCTGTTTTTGTATGATTAATTTTTTTGTGCTAAGAACAATTACAAATTTATAAATATGTGCTTGCTTCTTGCTTTTTGTGCTGAGGTTTCCTTAGTTGTTGGTGCTTACAAACAGGTAAATTTACTTAAGTTTTAAAAGACATTCATGAGCAAAATAGCTTCAAAAAGAAATACTGAACAACAAACATGTACAGTGCAACAAACCATCAAAGAGACACATTAACATAGTGTTTTGATGAAGCAATTGACCCCTCTTGGGCTACATCTCTGTTATATACCTAGGGGGGATAACATGGGGTACAAAGGGCCATGGCTTAGGTCTCTGTATTATCTCAATGTGGAAAAATTGTTATTTACAAAGCTCAATGGCTCCTGATACTTGCACCAACGTTTTCAAAATGTCCAAATTAGCCAAAGATTTGGATCTCTAAAAACTAACTTTGGATGCTCTGTGTATGACCCCCTTCCCTGGTGGCTCTAGGCTTCCCTGAAATTCCCTGTGGAAAAATCACATGTAGAAGTCTTCTATTGCCTCTGAAACCTGTACCAATGTCTTCAGAAGGTCGAAATCATCCAAAATTGACTATTCATTTTCCAAAATTGGTCGAAAATTGAGCAAGATATGCTTCATTTAATTTTTCCCTAGGAAACCCCACTAAATCTGGAGAGACTCCAGTTAAGTTTGCCAAGTTTGGTGGCGGTTCCAGATTTGGTGGCTCCGCCATAAATGCCACCAACTTAATCAGTCATTAACGTGAGCTTAATTAGTGCTAAACAGGATTATGGGCGCGCTTAGTGCTGGCCCTAGCCCTTGGTTTCAGTGCTTGGTTGCATGGGGAGGGGGTTGGCCCGCAGGGCTGGCTCCCTCCTTCCCCACCGTCGAAATACACATCGACATTAAATATGGTGTTGGGTGCATAATTTTCAAGTTCCATGGTTGTGGCCCAATGGTGGGTGGTGGTAATGGTATGGGGGAGGTCACAGGTTCAAACCTGCCTCCGCCCATCCCACATTTAAATGGTTTTGCCATTGTTTTTTATTATTATGATAAATGACATTGAAATGCACCATTAATTTTGGACTTGGACTTTACCATAAACATTTAAATGCACCTTTCTATATTTCGGATTTAATGCGGACTTTGAAATTTTGTTAAATATATATGCGGGTTTGTAATGTTTATTATATATATATATATATATATATATATATATATATATATATATATATATATATATATATATATATATATATATATATAGTAATAAAAACTATATAATATAAATAATAATATATATAATATATAATAATATTTAAATAAAAACAAATTCAAATTCCAACTTCGGGTAATTAGGAAATTTCACAGTCACATAACCAAACTGGCGAATCCAGAAGTGACACTTGTCACAAACCCATTGGGCAAAAACTGAAGAAGATTCCCCTTGCTGACTGGGCTGCCATGTCATCATTCTGTGCTATTCTTAAATATTTTTTGATGTTTAGGAAAACGAACAACAGGGCTTTTCTCCTTCATACGAATTCTGTTTTCAGTGAAAAAATCTGTGTTGCGATCATCTTGATGAGACAGACTCATTCGTACAGTTTTCAAGCCAATCTGATAACTTTTATTTTTGAGCTAAATACTGAGCACCTAATCATTCCTCCCCACTAGAAGCCTTTTGGACCCCAAAAGATACTATTATCTAACAAGTAGATGAGGGTACAACCCCCTCACCTTTCCAAGCTTGATCCAATTGGATTTTGACGAATTTGTTTCCTTGAGCTCCTCTCTAAGGAAATCAACATTCACTTGCCTTGAGGACCCTGTTCTATACCTGTACTTGTCTTTGCCCTTTTCAAGTTGATCTTGCACTGTTTGTTGCACCATTTTCAGTCATTCATAGAAACTCATGGTTTTTTCCATGTCTCCATCAAAAGCAACATCCTTCTTACCAAGACGACATAACAAAATATAATGCAAATGGATGAAAATTTTCACTACTTGGTTTTCTTGACTCAAGCTCAATTGTACATCTTGAAAGTATGAAATTTTCTGAACATAAATTTCATGTAAAACATAATGATGCCTGAATACAACGGTTACATAACCAATAGTCCTAAAATGCATAACAATGAACTTGCTGCTTATACCTCTTTTGTACCTTTGAACCAAGTGAAATTTTTGACAAGTATCCATCTAATGAAAGTGCATGGATCACTGCAACTTAATCTTTACACCATGAAAATCTTCTGAATGAAATAATATGGTGAAGTTTCTTGCATAAACCTAAAACTCAAATGAACCTTTCAAGATTGAAAGATCATAAAAAAAAATTGAACTGATCTTTTGGTTTGAACACATGCCTCTTTCTGTTTTCCTCCCCACTGAAAGACTTTGCACACACATGACAATGCATACTAAGGAGTTTCAAAAGAAGAAATGCCAACAACAACTCTCCTCCAACATTGGGCTTCTCCCAACTAACCTCTTACCAAAATGACGATCTTGGGCGTTGACCAATCAACAATGGTATCCAACTTGGAGAGGCTTTCCTTCAACTTACCTCCTCCAATATCATGGCCCAAATGCATCAAAGAAGTGAAACCCAATTTGTACTTTGATATCTTCAAAACATCAATCAATTTTTCTTCATAGATGACATGTTCATAAGAAAACTTTCTAAACATGTGTATGTCACCCAAGTGGAAAGTTTCTTCAAGAAATGACTCTTTTTTGCCATAATTCAAATACATGTATGTCGTAGAAATGCTACAAAGAACATACAACATTAAAATCCATATAGACCATTCTTTTTTGATGTTATGTATATTCTTGCACTGACCTCTTTTTACAATTTTGCTTTCTTGAAATACTTACCATTCCTCTTTGGCACCATAACCATCAGTGCACAACATGGCGTAAGGGATGATTGAATGATCCCATTGTTCAACAAACTTCTGCATTGAACTAGTGTCTCTATACTTTGCAATTTTTTTAACCCTTGCATGCTAACATCACAAAGAGAACCCTCTTGCTCCCAATATATTTCATGTGAAGTTTCTTTCTCCTTGAAGGACGATCCTTTCACAACCTGAAATACTTCATCACCCTGATGAGATGAACCAACCAAATTAGAATTGAAACTTGCATTACATGCAACAACATTTTCATAAACAATATCATCATTTGGCTTGAACATGAGAAGTACTAAACTTTACTTGAATTCACTAGTCTTTTTGCCTGCCCTGCATTAACCAAAGAAATGTTCAGCTTTTTGCGATGGGCTCTCACTATGTACTCCACACCATCCTTGAACAAGTGATACTTGTTTTCATGGTGGTAAAAGACTGCTTTCCAGTCATACAAATATGGACTACCCAACACCACACCTGAAATATCAAGTGGTACCACATCTAAATCTACTTCGTCAAAAAAATTTGCAGTGATTGCAAACTTAAACAAACATTTTCTTGTAACCTGTAAACTGGTGTCTCTTGTTATCCATCCCAAAGGGTATGGTTTATGGTGAGGTACAGTTTCAAGATTCAATCTGTTGACTAAGTCTTCAGAGATTAGATTCACTTGTGACCCACTATCGAAGAGTGTGTCAATCTTAGTGTGTTTAGATATGGCCCTAACATGAAAAATTCTATTTGCCTCTTTTCATACGGAGTAGTAATAGTGTTACAGTTTTGTGAATTAGTGCTTGCAATATATCGTTTTCCTTTTATTCGCATGATAGTGATTTTGTTTTCATCACCTGATTCAGAACCTAAATCTTCTTGAGTGACAACAATGGTTTTTTGTTTCCCTTTATTGTTGAACTTATTTGGTCTCATTTCTGGATGTAATTTCCAGCAATTATCCTCATTATGTCCCACTTTTGAACAATATTTACATATAACTTTCTCCCCTTCTTTCTTCACACTTGTGTTTTTCTTCCCTTTCCATTTCCCTCCTTTCTCTTTCTCCTTACCCTTAGGTGGATTTTTATTACTACTCTCTTCATAAGTGTTCTTTCCTCTAGATTCAATATGCGTGGCTTGCACACATACTTCATCCAAATTAGTTGGATTGAACATAAGAATAGTGTGTTTAAGATAGGAATGTAAGCCCCCAATATATTTCAGCAGTGTATCTTGGGAATTCAAATTCACTTCTATTAACAAATCCCCTTTCTTAAACTCCTGTGTATAATCTTGGACTATTTGGCCTTTAAGCTGCCTAAAATTCTGCCAACTCATAATGGCTTTTTTCATATAGGCTAAAGGATAAAACTGTCTTTTAATTGCAAAAACAAATTCAACCCAAGTAATGGATATCTTACCATGGATTCTCATTTCCTCTTGAGTCTTTGCTTCCCACCAAACTAGTACAACTCCTTCTAGCCTCAGTGAAGCCAACTGGATCTTTATGTCGTCTTTTTGAAGGTTCTAAATTCTGCAATATACCTCCAACTGTCAAATCCAATTGTCCAACATTTCTGCATTCACCTCTCCATTGTACATGGGAAGTTCAAATTTTATGTTCAATTTTAGTAATGGAGTTTTCCTTTTGGGGTTTTGGAATGAGTATGGACAATTTTAGTGGTGGTAGTGGAAGATGATGCTGTGTGAAATGGTGAAGATGATGAGGAAGATGATGAGGATGGTGGAGATGGAGGTGGATTTCCACCATTCCCTTTAGAATCCTTCTTCTCATATTTTTTGTCCTCTGAGCTTCCTTCTCCATGTGGAGGTTTAGAACTCTCTCCAACCATTTTGGTGTTCCTCTCTTCATCGAGGAATTTAACCATCTCAATCAAAGTATAGAAATTTTTCTTGAATTTTTCCTCTTCTAAAGAGGGACCTTCAAGCTTTCTTTCTCCAGACATAATGGCTATGGATTCAGGCTCAGAAATTTGTACTAATTGTACTTCTTCAATCTCAATTGAAGGAAAAACTTGAGGAGTTTCAAGTGTAGCTGGAATTGGAACTTTAGGTGGTGGAGATTGTGGCCTTGTGGCTCTCCTTCTTCTGGGCATTACCTCAGGAGTTGCAACCAATAGCTTCCCTTATCCTTTCTACAACTTTAACCTTGTAAGCATCACAATTTTGCAACCATTAAAACCTTAATTGCACAAACTCAAGCAATCAAGCAATTCAACCTTTGCTCTGATACCAACTTGATCTATTTTTGTATGATTAGTTTTGTTGTGCTAATAACAATTACAGATTTATAAACATGTACTTGCTTCTTGCTTTTTGTGCTGAGGTTTCCTTAGTTGTTGGTGCTTACAAACAGGTAAATTTCCTTAAGTTTTAAAAGACATTCATGAGAAAAATAGCTCCAACAAGAAATATTGAACAAAAAACATGTACAGTGCAAAAAACCATCAAAGAGACACATTAATACACGTGGTTTGATGAAGGAGTTCACCCCTCCTCAGCTACATCTCCTTGGTCCAGCTTCCATGGCTTGGGCCTCTATATTAGCTCAATGTGGCAAAAATGTTGTTTACAAAGCTCTATGGCTCCTGATACCTGCACCAATGTGTTCAAAATGTCCAAATTAGCCAAAAATGACTATTGGATCTCTAAAAACTGACTTTCGCTGCTCTGGGTATGACCCCCTTCCCTGGTGGCTCTGGGCTTCCCTGAACTTCCTTGTGGAAAAATCACCTGTAGAAGTCTTCTATTGCCTTTGAAACCTATACCAATGTCTTCAGAAGGTCGAAAATCATCCAAAATTGACTATTCATTTTCCAAAATTGGTCGAAAATTGAGCAAGATATGCTTCATTTAATTTTTCCCTAGGAAACCCCGCTAAATCTGGAGAGACTCTAGTTAAGTCCGCCAAGTTTGGTGGCGGTTCCAGATTTGGTGGCTCCGCCATAAATTCTGCTAACTTAATCCATCATTAACATGGGCTTAATTAGTGCTAAACAGGATTATGGGCGTGCTTAACGTTGGCCCTAGCCCTTGGTTTCGGCGCTTGGTCGCATGGGGAGGGGGCTGGCTCCCTCCTTTCTCGCCGTCAGAATACATATCGACATTAAATATGGTGTCGGGTGCATCATTTTCAAGTTCCATGGTTGTGGCCCAACGGTGGACGATGGTAATGGTGTGGGGGAGGTCACGGGTTAAAACCTACCTCCGCATGTCCCACATTTAAATGGTTTTGCCGCCATTTTTTATTATTATGATAATTGACATTGAAATGTGCCATTAATTTTGTACTTGGACTTTACCATAAACATTTATACGCACATTTGTATAGTTCAGATTTAATGCGGACTTTGAACTTTGGTTAAATAATGCGGGTTTGTAATGTTTATTATTTAATATATATATATATATATATATATATATATATATATATATATATATATATATATATATAGTTAATAAAAACTATATAATATAAATAATAATTATATATAATATATAATAATATTTAAATAAAAAAAAAATCAAATTCCAACTTAGGATAAGCAGGAAATTTCACAGTCACAACCAAACTGGTGAATCCGGAAGTGACACTTGTCACAGCCTCATTGGGCGAAAACTGAAAAAAATTCCCCTGGCTGGACTGCCATGTCATCATTATTCTGCGATTTTTTTTGTTGTTTAGGAAAATGAACAACATGCCTTTTCTCCTTCATCTGGACTCTGTTTTCAGTGAAACAAATTGCTTTACGATCGTCTTGATGAGACAGACGCAGTCATATAGTTTTCGAGCAAATCTGAGAACTTTTATTTTGAGCTAAATATTGAGTACTTGATCAAAACATCTTAATATTACCCACTTACTATATCCCATGCATATATTTAAAAATGTTTCATCTTCTTTATGGAGGCACATATCATTGAAAGAAAGTGACACATTGATTGTTAGGATGGATATTATTTTTTCAAAAACTAAAAAGAAACATTGCCCAAGACAAGAAACTAGAGGAGAGGTTGGTCCCTCTTGGTCTTTCAAAGAAGGTGATGTCCCATGGAATTTAAAGAAAGATTACCTTTATTTGGAAAAGGAAGTTATAATGAGTGTGAGGGTGCCTTATTTATATGGGTCTTCACTACGGTGTTACTTCACTATGGCAGACCGTTTGTCGGGGTTGAAATCCATGACCATTTGAACCTTTGAAGAGTAGGTATGTCAAAACATGATTTTATTATTATTATTATTATTATTTATGTAATGGGATATTTTATAATCAATTTTTGTATAATGTACTATTTACTATCCAGTGTCATTATCCTCAGCTCATGCATGGATGTGTGAACCATGACTCCCCCCAAGACCTACGATGTGCCATATCTAAATTATTTGCATTTGTACGTTGGATAAAGTCAAAGGAGATTCATATGGCTAGAATTCCACGGTTGCATCAAGATAGCTAAGATTCTTTTTATGTTTGAGAAGAAACTGTCAATGAGTTTAATTGACTTGCAGTTTCATCTTCTATTTCACTTAGTAGATGAGGTTGAATTAGTTGGGGTGGTTTCTTGTTGTTGGATGTTCTTCTTAGAGATGTACATGAAGAAATTAAAAGGTTTTGTTCAACAAAGGGAAAAACACGAGGGCTCTATGCCAAGAGGGGTATATACCGTATGAGTCTTTCTATTATGTCAGTGAGTACATCAAGAAAATCAACAGCACACCAAGTGCGGTGATTTGGGATGACGAAAGGGATGAAGACAAAAGAGAAGGGGAGCTTCTAGAAACGAATGGAAAGAGGCACATGATAAAGAGTAAGTGCAATCTTATCATTTGTCAAATTACTACACAATAATTGCTCCCACTGAACTTCATATTAATGCATATTTTAATCACATATGTACTATATATGTATATATATATTGGTTTTATTTCATCAGCGAAATAAAAAATTGAAGCCTTCAACAAATTCATTCTTTACAATATGGAAGCAACACAATCGTGAGTCGCATTATATGAAAAAAAGAGGAGGAAATGGGGCAGTGATTAGAAAGAATTCAAACAGATGAATAGTAGAAGCATTCCTTATCTTGACCATTTAAAAGAAAATATGCCAAGGACATGCCCTAACAGTTGGGTTTTTTATCAAGTCAGAGAGAAATACGGTGCATATGATCGTTACGCGCTCACTGAAGAGGATGTGCTAAACATAGGGATTGGGTGCAACAACTAGGTAATTATAATCTCTTTATGTATAGCTTTAACTTCATATTACACCTTTGAATTGTAACACACACACACACATATATTAGACACGTGACACAATGATTTTTTTCACTTTTTTATAAGTTCATTTGTTCCCATCTATGTCAGCATATGGACATCATTTTCGCACAAAGGCTTCCAATGATGGATGCATGACACAACACTGTGGAGTGGAAGTCGAGTTCGACCAATCTAGTCGTGCTAGTTACCAATGTGATCAAAACCTAATGCAGGGGACGTTAGGTTATATTGGAAAGATACAAGAGATGATTCAAGTGGAGTTCTCTTCGTTCCAATGTCTTATTTTTAGGTGCAAGTGGTGGGACACCTTTGATCAAAATAATGTAAAGGAAGATCGCAATAGTGGGTTGATATCTATCAACTCTAGAAAGATGTGGCATGAAGCAAGGGGGCTTATGTTTTCCCAAAACACTACAACCAGGTGTTTTTTTACCCATATCTGTTGGATAGAGATTGGTGGTTCATATTAATATACGACCCTAGATCAAAACATATTTTTGAGAACAAAAATGTTATCATGCCAAGCGAGGAAGATAATCAGGGTGATGACAATGGAGAGTGATATGTACTTGTGTTATTTCATTATTTATACTATTGTTGTATGTTTTTGTTTTCTTTATTTTGCTAATTATATTGTTTTTTTTATTCATCTTGTTGGCATTTTATAATATAATTGGTAAGATTCACAAACGTTTTTACACATTTTTTGCAGTGGAAACATTTTTACACTTAAAACTAAGTATTTCCAATTGTGTACAATATCTATGATAATAAGGATTCAAGGTCACAATCCTTCTCAAATAGGAAAATGAGAAGAAAATAGTGAATTTAGAAATAACATTGAAGATTTAGTCTCGATTATATATTTATTGGTTTATTAATCAGTTCACATGTTTTTCTTCTTATTTAGTTCAAAATCAATATAAATCATCATGTAGTGATAACTCTATGATGAATTTAACAATGAAAAAAATGTATATTAATATGTAAGATTAAATTCTTGACATGAGAGGTAAAGTCATGTTTACTATATTTAAATTATAGTTCTTGCAACATTATGTAAACTAAAAGGAGGTATTATGCATGTATAAAATGTTGATTACATATTTTTATGGACCATAATAGAAACAAATGGGCTTACATGGATGCATGAGAGGTTTTAATTTTTCTTCATGGATAATGGAACAATTTTGAATTTTATTTTAAATGGTAATTATAAGTAAAAGTTAAATTAATAAATATTTTATGGCTAAGAAATAAATGATAAATAATGTGATGGTGATTAAAAGGCATTTGTTTGACTTTGAAATAGACTTGGTGATGCATTTTTCTTTTCTATTTAGATTATGTAAAATAAATATCTATTTATGTGTATTTATAAGTAAATTATTTAAAGTAGACATGGCTTTATCATTGTGAACATGATTTAATATTAGTTAGGAGAGATGTGAAAACATGAATTTTAGTGACTGTCTCGTGATAAGTATGTTGGAAAAATAATATTTTTTGAGTTGTTCATTAAGAAATAATCAAATATATTTTTTCTCAAAAGTTTAAATCTAATATAGTATCATTGTTGTATTATTTAATTCATATTTATTATTAAAAAGAGTTAAATTTAAATCATTACAATAGAAAATAAAGAACCAAAATAACACCAAAATGTTATATCTTTATTACTAGAAAAAAGTTCACTTGCCTCTTTAAGGGAGAACTTTCAATAGAGAAAATCCCCAACTACAAGTAACTTCACAAGCATTATTTTACATTTCTTGATCCTCATCTTTAGAGAGAGAAAATTATAATTTAAATTGGTAAGAGTTGCTATAAATATTAAATTTAAATTGCTTGAAAATCAATCTCATAACTTTAGTAATAAATTTAGTTTTTATAAAAAGTTTTTTTTTTTTTTTAAGTATACTAAATCTAAATTAATTATAAAAAATTATTACTTAAGTTTTTTATATTTAACAATAGATTGAATTTTATAAACCAATATTGAATTTGTTTAATTGTATTTTTGAATAATTTATTATTATTATTATTACTTTATATTAAAAATTAAATGAGTTACACATTTTCATCTTATTAAGAACTAACTAACTTATTTTACCTTTAATTATTTTTTCCTTGTGACTATTGAAATATTTTACTAATTAAGTTACATTGAATACCAATAAACTATCTAAGCAATAGAAAAATATTTATCTTAATTTTATAATCATAGTTTCAACCATACTAAACTTTGTAATTTATAAAAAGATCTTTGCATTTTTTTTTAAATAAGTCGTTTTGCATGCAAAGTCATATATCAAAATTTGATATAAGTTCACCGATACATAATATATAATAAACATTATTTCATAAAAATAAACATCATGATGATAACCATCTAACAAACATAAACATCATCTAAGATACACATCCGAATTCACTACCATCATCTAATTATATACACTTCTAACACATATAAACATCATTAGCTAGTACACAAATCTAATAATCTAACACAACATCATCATCGTGATCACATCTAACGAAACACAAACGTTTTAATCTAACATCATAACTACACACATCCTCAAATTAATATACATCTCATGTCAACTAATTGCTATCACATACACATCTATCCGCAAGCACATTAAATGAAGATATCTAACATGACCTAGCAATATACACATCAACACCAACAATAATTAATAATAAAAACATGAACAAAAAAACATACACTCAATATATATATATATATATATATACACACAAGCAAGTCAAATAACTACATTAAGTCAAACCTACAATCAAATATCTGATACAACAAATGTAGTAGTGCCAACTTGGTCTGCAATAGAAGACGATGGATGGTCAACTACTGCCTCAACATCTGTCGAACTTTGAGGTGGAGGAGGAGGTGGTTGGTCTACAATAGAAGATGATGGATGGTCAACTACTACCTCAACGCGATATGACGAACTTTGAAGTGGAGGAGGAGGTGGTTGGTTTTCTCTGTCAGGAGAAACATAAGGCACATCCTCTAGCTTTGGAATCTCATCATCAGGCGACTGACGACCATGATCTGATGGGGTAGTACTACCAGAAGAATCATGATCACCACCCTCATCATCATGATCATGATCACCACTCTCATCATCATGATCATGATCACCACCCTCATCTAACGTATATGTCGTTGCATGCCTTGCATCACTCATCGCTACCAGTAGCCTACTAGCTCTAATGACATGAAAAAAAGAGACATAAAATCACGTGGAAAGTCCCTATAGAGATCCACGAACCTAGGATATGCGCTGATATCTCAAGCCCTCACAGGGCAGACTCCCTCCTCAACCAAAAATATAGCCAATCTGTCGTAGTAGTCCATCCAAAAATGCAGAACAACCCTACGGCCCCAGATGCCCATGGCCCCCTAAGGGTGTGCCTGATCCTCTTAGGCCTCGCCCATCTCCTCATCTCCTCCATCCGGTGGGGGAGAAAGCATGTCCCCATCGAATGTACTGATGTCTACAAAATATATAGTACAAAACAATAATTAGACAATTTCATTAAACAATTTAATAAAACAAGTTAAAGAACATACTAAAATATATATATTAACTAAAACAATAAAATGAAACTAGATTAATTTAAATAAAACACTAATATTACCTCTATCATCTGGAGGCTCAGCCGATGTGAAGAGGATGTTGGGACACTATCTCCAATCAATACTCACATACGGAAACACCAACAAGACAAATACATGGTCATCCTCACTGGCCAGTAGCACCAGTTCCTGGCGGAAATCCTGGTCAGATACTTCGACATGCCCCTCTTGGGAATCATCTTCCCCCCCATGCGCATCCATACCTCAGTGATTGACCTAGGAGGAAGACACTCAAATTTAAGCCTCATCTTTGGAAACCTCTAAAAAAATAAACAAAAAATCTCTAAAGCGAAAGGGAAGGTCGCCCTCCCATGTATCAACACATGACATCTATCTAAAGCCATACAAAATTACCTCAAAAAAATGGCAAACCATCTGATACAATATGGTGCCTAAATCAAAGAATCGACATAATACAAAATAGGGAAACTAATGCACTTCCCATCACTACTAAAGTGTGAAATGGTGGTGACTAATAATGAGAGGCACCTAACCTCCTGTGCAACAAAAGAATAAATCCATAGTTGTCCACCATGCACCTGAAAATCTATTGGACAGACTACATGAGGCCCGACATATCTCTAAGTGTAGGCAAGTTGACTCTCAGTTGCAACCCCATGGGGGACATCAGGGAACTAGGGAAAATCCTCCCTTCTCCTAGATAGGCCAGTGATAAAGTATATGCCCTCCTTATAGGGCATATACCATGCCCCAAAACTGACATGGAAACCATGATCCCAAGCACTCCATCGGCGTATTAGATGCGCCAATATGACAGAGTGCGCCTTCAAGGATGTAGCTTCCTCATAGTACTTGACGAGGCCTACATTCCTTAAGAGCACTCAGGTTGTCGTGGTAATAGGGTGAGGGTATAAATCCCTGTCCATCTCTCTGACATCCCATGGTCAGACCATATAGTATTTCTCCACCATTTGCTCCCACTCCTATTGTTTCCCCCTCTATTGATATCTCTACTACATAATTGACATAATAAAATACATTAGGCTCGTACATAAAATACATTTATTATTATTATTATTAAATGAAAAATGTATTTATAAATATGGAAGCATCACTTTCAATTAAAAAAAATCATCAGTGCACCCAAAACATAGTCCTGCACTAACTATGGTGCATTGTCAAACAAAACCGCACCAACATCGGTGTGCACATATGTATGATGCACCATTGTTGGTTCACAAATTTAAATTTTCATCATGGTGTGTCACACTTATGCACCAATGCGCACGTATAACCTTTCCACACCGGTATGGAACATCCAGTTTCTCAAATGCACCGAGATATAGCTATATTTTTAAATAGTATTTTTGTGGTACATTTGGTAAATATAAATGCACGAGAATAACCTAAAAATTATATGCACCGACATACAACGTTTAGATTTGCCGGTTCATTTTCATTTACAAAACACACCACAACAATAGTGGTGTGTTATGTTCACGCACCAAACTGCGGTGCACCTTGTAAATTTATAGGGTGCACCATTATCGGTGCGAGTCGAACATATCAAGCGCAACATGTAGGGAATTTAAAAAAAATGGAAATTTTAATATAATTTGGAATTCTAATTTGAAAAAAAATTAGATTAGAGAGAAACATAGACATTACTTAGACATTTACTCGTCGGGGAAGCATTGATAGGTAATAGAGATTTTTTTTTTAGCACGGTTTGAAAATTGGAAAGTCAAGTAGTGAACATGATACAGAAGGATGGTGAGCAAGAGAAGCACTGACGTCAGGCGCTTGGATGCAAGAGTGGCATCGATGCTTCAAATCTCTCCAGCATTATAGATGGTAAAAAATGAAATTTACGACCGAGAGGGTTTTTTTATTTAACACTCCTCCAGTGCGTTACTATGACCACACCAGTGCAGAAGATATCCAATAGCACCATGATTTTTTGAAATTAAAAAATATATAACTATGTGTCTAATGCATGTACCACACTGGTTGTTTGTTTGACTATAACACTGCTCTTTTTTTTAAATTAAAAGTTTCCTAGCGGTACTCTTTAGAAGATTCTCTAGGGCATTTTAATACATTCACAACACCGATGCATCATTGGAAAATAACACCGCACTTTTTTTAAATTTAAAAACTATAGTGTGCTCCTGCTTGGTATTCACCAGGGCGTTTTACTACATGAAGGGAATCGGTGCTTCAGGTGTATATAACACTAGCAATTTTTAAAATGAACCTTTTCCGGTGTTATCGATTATTCAAGCATCAGTGTGTTGTGTTATTAAGTGTACTATGTTTTTTATTTTATAAAAATAAATTTTCCTCGACGCACCATGTTATTTGCAGCACCGTTCTTGTATGGATAGTAAAGCACTGACGCATTTGTAGATTGTAGATGCACTATCCAAAAAACATACGCTAAAACATCCACCCACCCACCTCCGCTAGTGACCTCTGCTACAAATGGATTTTAGGGCTATTTTTATAGGCGCTTCCACAAAAACCTCCTCTAGAAGGTCTTTTCCTTGTAGTGTGCAAGTATGAATGCTCTATCTCTTAATATAAATATGTATACATTTGTATTTGGTTTCTTAATATGTGCAGTAAGTTATTGATAAAATGAGAATGTAATCATATAAGAATAATGTTTATGAGCTTGGGTATCGTGACATAGAATATTTGTGTTGTTATATTAGGCTTGTTGACTTTGTTGAAAGAGATTGGGAAAATCCTACTTACCTTGATTTTAAGCATCTTAATATCTTGAATACTCTTTGAACCTAATTTATAGAGATTTAAACAAGCCATTGTATACCTTAGATAGATGATTAGGCCCTATTCATGCCCTAGAAAAATTTAAAAGAAAATTGGATGCAATTTGACCATCTTGAAGCCTTAGAATACTTGGGAAACTTCATGTGTTGCTAACAAAAAATATTCTTAGGAAAATGTTTATAATTGAAAAATAAATATGATACCAAAATATGTCATTGTCACGAAAATAAATCTCAAATATAAGGAAAATAAATCCCACTGATACATCGATAAGAAAGAAAGGTATATGTTGAGTATGTTTTGATTTATCTCAAAGTGGGTGCATGATGGCATATTGTGTGCAGGATATCAAATCAGGTACAGGATGTCATCATTGATGTCCTTAGTATGTTGGATGTCATGGATGAGATGATGCATTAGTAAAACCCTAGCTTTAGTGTTTCGTTTCCTTGGAGGATGAGCATACCCCACATTTGTTAGAGTTTTTGAAGCAACAAATCAATGATTTTTCCTTATAGACCCTCGCCATTGGATTCTCCACGTCATGCCAATTATGTTGATATCTGGAGTGTCTCATGAGCCTTCAAGGTTTGAGATATATCCTTGTTTGAAGATGAAGCCCCAAACCAATGGTCCAAAATCCCAAAGTATGATGATGTGGATACATTATATTGGCTTGGCTATGAGACACTGCATTAGATGATTTAATTAAGGGAAAAGTTAAGTGTCGAAGTATATGAGGGATTTTCATTAAATCTAGTTATTTGAGGATGCATTCAGAATGGTCCCAAATTAGAAAAGAATTTTGGCTCCAACCAAAATTCAAATTTAAAATTAAATAAAATATTTTTGCTCCATTTTTTAAAATTAAATTTAAAATTCTTGCCTCCATATATGCATGTTGGCTTCCCTATTTAGTGTCCATCAAAATTATAAAAAGGCACCACTCTTATCACTTGGGTATGGATCAAACAAATATTGTTTGAGCTATGTACCTTCGTCTCTGTGGAGTATAGAAGGGTATTCGAGTTGTGTTGGGTTGATGGGATTCATTGGGATTTTTTTTCAAGATCTCTTTTGCAATTGTTTTTTTTTTTTTTCATTTCGCTTGGATCCCTTCTGAGCACGCCTAAGGAAGTAGTACAAATATTCTAAGAAATATTTGTGGGAAGATGGTATTCACATTGGTTTGAATAGCCTTATCTATGGAAATTGTGAAATGGTCACTGTAGGGGTTTCTATTTTGTGCAATTTTTATATGTGATCCAGGATTTGGCCTTGAGAATTGTTTAAAGACCTGTCGAGAAGACAAAATCTGGAAGGGTTATGGGCTGTGATTGCATTTTTTTTTTGGATTCGTTTGATCTGTTTGCAAATGTTTCTTTGCTTCCAAATTTTTATTGGAGGTGGAACATCTTTGGGCATATCTCTGTGAATTCTGGAAGTATAACGTTTTGAGAGAAGCACATTAAAATTATGAGCGTTGACTAACCATTGAAGGACTCAATCTACTGGTCATATCCATGCATACACATAGGGACAACTGAGTTAACTAAGTTTTGTTTGAATGCGTGTACGAATGAAAGAGGTGACATGTTGTTGATGCTTCCATGATTGCATGACTGCGTAGGAGGAACATATAATTGGGGTAAGGTAACTGGGATGCTATAATGGTTGTAATGAACATTTTAGGACCAAACCACAAGGATGAGACGATCTGCTAAATAAGTTTGTTATCATGCATAAGAGGGAAAACTAGTCGGTTGACGGATGGATTCATAAGAAAAATCACGTCTGTGTATGATTGGAAGAGGCTCGATTTTGAGCTACTGTATTGTATGAGGCTATGAAAATATGAGGAGAGCGCACATCGTTGTTGTTATAACGACATGTTGGAGGGACTACAATTGGAAACTAGGTAGTGGGACCAAAAGAGGTAGGTTGCGGACCTGTAGCTAGCGACAATATCTCTTTTTGTTGTTGTGCATCGGTTGAATATACGTTGAATTTTTAAGTTTTAAGCATATTCAAGATAGACCTAAGTAGGACGAAGGCAAATCCACGGGACTCAAAATCATTAAGGCATGTTTGATGTTTGTGTTTTGTTGAGCTAATCTAAGGTGACTAGTGTGACCTTTTTCTTGGAAAAATTTCAAGCATGAGAGTAGGCTCCAAACAAAGATCTGAAGGTTTGTTCTTTTCTAGGAGCGTTCTAAGAGTTACAACCTTGTTAGGGAACATTTAATTAACACAAAACTAGCCATTTTGAGAAGGTATTTTAGCCCTATAGTAGGGTGTATTCAAAGGTGCCTTGATTGTTTGAATGAAGACATTATAGACAACTTTCTAGATATGCAGCTCCACTATATTATGATCAAACCTAGGGAATATCGATGGAAGTCCTGAGTATTTTTTGAGAAGATATATGACAAAATTTATGTAGACTGAGGACTATAATAAGGCATTGTTAGATCATATGTGTGACCTCTCTCAGAGAAGGTGGAATTGTTTAAGCAATGATCTAGAACTGATATATGGCATAACCTTATAACAATTATATATATATATATATTATATATATATATATATATATATATATAACCTAGTGACATTTGATGATTAAAGTTACCTTGATATATGACTATGAGTTGGAGGCTTGATTGTAAACTATACATCACAATGACATAGGATATGGTTGAGACAATATATGACAGATTGGTTGATTTCTTCTTGGCATGGCAGTTAGTGTTGATATGGTAGTAATATTATATATTGCATTAACCCTATATGGAAACAACCTTGCTCGATGACAGTCATATGTGGAAAGAGATATTGTGACAGTGAAGATCTTTGATGATTAGGAAAATGATAGATGTGCTTATGACAAAATTGGATGCCAATGAATTTTAATGGTGATAACAATGATATGTGATGGTGAAATATAATAACATACCTTAGAGACCTGATAGTGACAATGTTCTTGGTATATGACGTGTTTCTATGAAAATGGGCACTGACAACAGATGGAACAATAGACAGAAGCAACAATGAGAGGCAATAGTAGCAGGATTGACAACAATTCCAACAGTGGACAATGGTGGCAGTAGTAGCAAGTGTAATAATAGAAATAGTGGATAATAGTAGCAGTGGACAATAAGAACAATGGCAGCATAAGTGACAGTAGTAGTAGTGCCAGTGGGCAGTTGGAGGAGTGGCAATAGGAGTGGCAGTGAAGTGCAGTAGTAGTGGCAACAACTTGTGACAATAATATATGAGAACCATATTGTAGTTGGGTCATTGTTCCTAGTACGAGAGCCTAAAATTATTTAGGTAGGATTTGCTTCCTTCTAACCTTACTGGTAAAACCCTTCGGGAGTCTTCTATTTCCTTCCAATTCAACTAGTAAATTTGTATGTAAACCATATATAACCAAAGTTTATTGAGAAAAATATCTTGTGTATGATGTGGATGATTTTTCATGTTTTTTTAATGCTCTAAATGTTTTAAAAGACAAACTAACTAATTTTGAAAATTAAGGGAAATATAGATTCACCCTCTTCTCAATATTTCCAATAATTGGTATCATAACAGGTCCTCCTTTGAAGCTTAACTGCTTGATGGCAGATCTGTAGCATTCAAAGTTGATAGATGGAGACTACAATTGAAGATAAGATGGCTACTGATCCTGAAGATATAATTAATTCCCTCAAAGACAAACTCAAAAAATTGGAAAGGGAGAAGGGAGTTGAACATGTTTATGTATAATAAGATTTTTTCAAAACATGAAAAACTGAAGAGAGAATATGAAGTATATTACAATAACTGGAGATGGTCCATAGTTGAAATCACCCAACTTCAAGATCAAATTAAGGAACAACAAAAGCATAAAAGGATCATGAACTTGATGAAGGAAAGAAGGAATTAGATCACCTCAAAATCATGTTGCAAGAGAGAAAACAATTGGGAAAGCACCTTGACAAGCCAACTCAGGGAAAAATAAAAGCCAAATAAATGGAACAAGCAGGATAAAGAACTTGGCGAGAAAATCACCTCCTTCTTGAAGAGGGAACTCGAAGAAGCCAAAAGAAATGAGGAAGCCTTAAGAAATCAAATGAAGTAGAAGAAGAGGATCATGTGAAACATGAACAAGAAATTGTCACGTTGAGAGAAGAATTGGACAAGCTAATTCAAAAAACAGAGGAGCTCACAGTCTTGGATGACATTCTCAATTTCCAAAGATCACCACTTATCAAGATAGGTCTTCGATATATTAGTGAGTCTTCATGCTACAAGGATGAAGATGTCAAAGAGGAAGAGATGTCACATGATGAAGATGGAAAGAAGCCTCATGAAGAGAAGCCTCACTCCAAAGATGAAGAGAAGCCACTTGTCAAAGAAGAAAAGAAGCCTCATGCCAAAAATGAAGAGAAGCCCAAAGTCAAAGTTTTGCACAAGTCAACCAACACCGGAAGCTGGAAGACAAATGCCTCAAGAAGTCAAGATGATGCATTCAAGATGCCAAATCATAGAAGAGCATTCAAAAGTGGAGAGCAACAAAGCCTTGGATATTCTCAAGGGCGAGACACCTTTAGGATATCATCACCATATACCTAGGTATGCAGGCACATTCTATGGTTATTGCTATGCATGTTCTAACTATGGACATAAAGCATGAGATTGGAAGGAATATAACATGAGTATTGATAAGACGATTTTATCAAAACCCTAGAGGTAGATTTATTGGAAGACAAGACAAAGTCCCATATGCCCATGATAACAAAATTTATGACATCCATTGATCCATTATTTAAGACCTGAAGTAGAGTGTTATCATGTCACAAACTTTGGCCATTTTCACAAGATTGTAGAAGCAACTTGAAGTGGCCCCCTTAGAAATAGGAAGGAAGGACATTCACCAAGCAGGAAGACAAGACACACTAGGCTCTAGCAGAGAAAACAATTTTCACAATTAATTCTCACACAATTGGTAGATGCATAGAGATAGGGGGAGTTTATAGAAGAGCAAATTATTTAAGGGAAGCCAATGTAA